>ML661322.1:1741504-2034024 GCA_007570785.1 Antilocapra americana
CATGTGTTCCCCTTCCAGAACACCCCTACCACCTCCCTCCCGATTCCATCTCTCTGGGTCATCCTGGTGCACCAGCCCTGAGCGCCCTGTATCAAGCATCAAACCTGGGCTGGTGATTGATTTCACATATGATAATTTACATGTTTCAATGCCATTCTCCCATATCATCCCACCCTTGCCCTCTCCCATAGAGACTTTAAATCCTGATTTGTCTTCATGCTCCTGACTGTTGACCTAGGAAAGCCTGTCTTAAATACTCATGCCCTGTTCCTGAATGAGGTCTTTCTTGGAAACTTGGAAACCACACACCGTAGAGGCCAAGATCAGGGGCAACAGAGCTCCAAGTGCTCAATACTCTCCTTCCCTAGTGAGATGCATGCTGACATCATTGGTATCATAGATGAGCAGACAAAATTCCCAACCTGTCCCTTTTCTCTCAGCAAGAGGAAGATGTGATAAAAGCACAGTGCCAGTCCATTTTGTTTATAATACATTTATAGGCATTAGTTAATAAGGAATGTGTACAAGTAGTAAAATATGTTGCTGTTGTTGTTTAATTGCTAAGTCATATCTGACTCTTTCCCACCCCATGGACTGTAGTCTGCCAGGCTCCTCTGTCCATGGGATTCTCCAGGCAAGAATAATGGAGTGGGTAGCCATGCCTGTCTCCAGGGTATCTTCCCAGCCCAGGGATTGAATCCACATCTCCTGCATTGGCGGGCAGATTTTTTACCACTGAGCCATCAGGGAAGCCCTAATAAAATATATAAAATTTCCAAAAATAAGAACAGTTTTAATGTGTTAACTTTCTTTATTACAAGAGCAACACATGTTTACTGTAAACAATATGGAAAGCACAGAAACCCATGAGAAAGAATGTGAACATCACTGGTTTTCCACTCCCCTAGGGAACGGCATGTGAAATCTTGGCTGGACTCTCTGCAGGTATGGGGCTCACTCCCCTGCCCATGAGCCTGTGCAGAAGGCAACATGGGTCCCTCCAGCTCATATGGCTCGTTTAGTACCAGCTATAAACACAAACAAAATTTAATCAATTCTAGAGAGTGGCAATGGAACAAAAGAATATCTGGTCTGTTGTGGTTGTGACATAACAGTTCTTAAACTTTATGGGATCATAGACCTCTTTGAGATTTTGATGAAAATCATACTTTCCAGAGAAAAAACATCTACCCACCTACATTGGATATTTTGCATGCAATATTAAGTAATTGAGGAATCCTGGGAAATCACCTGTAATTTCCCTACAGCCCTTCAAGTCAGAGAGACTCCTGTTGTAAATGAAGAAAAAAGTGTTTGTAGCACTTATTACAGTCTATATTTATATGTTTGCTTACTTATGCAATGTTTCTCTCTCCCACCAGGTTATGAGTTTCACAATAGCAGAGATGGTTTATTTAATCCAAAGACATACAGTAAGCATCTGGTATTAATGGCTAATATGTCTCAGTTATTTGTGAAATGAATGAAGGAACGCATACTATGAGTGTTCCTTTACAAAAGTAGAGATTTATACGTTATGTAAATAGGAGGGCTGGTGAGGGGAAAAATTGGGAGGGAGAAATTTGAATCTACTTTTTCAATACATATTAAAAAAGATGGTGGGACTCTGCTATATTTAAAGTGAATAACCAGCAAGGACTTACTGCATAGCACAGAGAGTTCTGCTCAATGTTCTGTGGCAGCCTGGGTGGGAGGGGAGTTTGGGGGAGAATGGATACATGTATATGTATGGCTGAGTCCCTTTGCTGTCTGCCTGAAACTATCACAACATTGTTCATCAGCTATACTCCAATATCAAATCAAAAGTTTAAAATAAATAAATAATTTTTTTAAAAAAACAGAAAAAAATAAAATCAATCCTTTTATCTGAGGATTTATTTTTTTTAAAAAAAGATGATATGGTGAGAGTCATTTTGGGAAGAGAAAGTATCAGTTATTTGGTGGGGGTGGGAATTGTCCATTGTATTCATCCAGGTGAGGAGTACAGTAGTGGCCTGGGTCCTTGGAAGCCCCACCTGGTGGTCTCATCACAGAAGGATGTTTTCATCTACTTGGTAGTTGACCTGGATTCATGATGGGCAGGCATTAGACAGCATTGTTCACCATTCTTCCTCTTTCCCATTTACATTGTTCCAACTGCCTGCTTTTCCGTGAGTTCAACAGCAGTCTGCTCAGGATCCAACCTGTCTCCCTCATGCTTGGTTTCTGGCAATTCCTTACTGGCTCCATTTCCATGGAAAACAATGCTGTTCACTCCAAATCCTTGGTCCTGCCAGTGACCAGGTTTGTCTCTGAAATGCTCCTGGAGCTGCTTTCCTCTGGACTCCTTCTCAGGAGCCCAAGGTTCAAGCTTGAATGTGTCAGGCAGCTGGACTTCAGCGAGACGGAGAAGCAATGCCCAGAGCCAGCGTCAGCTCCTAGTCTCTGCTGCACGTCATTACCTTGTTCAGTGTACTCAGCACTAATCGTGCAATAAACACAAATGTGCTCGGTGAGCTGAGCAGTGCAAAGCAATAAACCGGATGGAAAGATTAGATCACAGCCTTGCTCTGGGGGCCAGAGGCGCAGGCTGGTGGGTGGGGACAGTCAGGGATGCGTGGAGTGGCCCTGGGCCTGCCTATAGGGAGGCGAGCACAGCTCTTCAAGGTAGGACCCCAGGGACCTCTCAGGTGCTGCTCCCTCTGTCTTGAGGGAGCTTCCAGCCCCAACTGTTAGAGTGAGAATTCAAGCTTGCTCAGTCACCCCAGTCCTGTCCAACTCTTTGTGACCCAGTGGACTGTAGCCCTCCAGACTCCTCTGTCCATGGGACTTCTCAGGCAAGAATACTGGAGTGGGTTGCCATTTCCTCCTCCAGGGTATCTTCCATACCGAGAGATCGAACCTGTGTCTCCTGCATCTCCTGCATTAGCAGGCAAATCTTTTACCACTGAGCCACCTGGGAAACCTAGAGTGAGAATACATGGCATCTACTAGGTGATCAGTAAATGCATGCCAATTTAAATGGAGGGAATAATTTGATTACTTTCCTCAAACATTTTCCAAATGTCTTTCTTCCATGGACTGTGGTTAAGATGCCATTGTCTGTTCTAGTCCAGAAGAAGAAAGTTCACACAGAATACTAATAAACGTATAACATCATAAGAGCAGGAATAGATTTAAGTTACTGTTCCATGAAAATGAAAGAAAAAAAAAAGTGACTCTCAGCCTGTAATATCAGGAGAATGGCTAAAAAGCCATACGTGAGTCTGTATTTACTTGATCCACAACTATTGAGCACCAGTGACATGCCACGGGTGGTGAAACGCCCTGAGAATAAAATGAGGAAAAGTCATTTTGGTCTTAAAGGAGCTTACATTTTACTGGGGGAAACAGACAAATGAAAGGCACTTTAAAAAATGCCATTATATATATAGTGGATATATATATATATATACTTCTCGAGGTACATAGGATCCAAATTACCAACCAGGGGTTGAACGGGAGCCCTTGCCTTGGATGCATAGCCCAGCCTAGCATTGAGAGGTGGAATTAGAATGAACATATGTAATAAAACTCCCACAGTGGAGGAAACACATTGCTTTAAACAATAGTAAGCCAACCGTAGGTGCTCATGCTCAAATGTCTTTCCAGGGGACTTCCTTGGCCATCCAGTGGTTAAAACTCTGTGCTTCTAAGGCAGGGCTGGGGGATGGGAGGAAGAAGGTGATTCAGCTGGGAGCATACAGAATATAAGATGCCTCAGAGGTGTCTGGATAAAGATATCCTTTAAGTGCTGGGTATATGGGTCTGGAGCTCAGGAGAGAGATCTGGCTAGAGATACAGATTTGGGAATCATCAAGATAGAGATGGTAATTGAAGCCTTGGGAATAGTTTGGAGTGAAAGTATACAAAATGAGGAAAAAAACCCCGAGTGTTTAAATGAAGTAGAAATAGTGCAGAAATTATTTCCTCCAGGAACCGTGGCTATGAAGCAGGATGCTAGAGAGAGGTGTAGCCTGAGAAGGGTGCAGGGAGCTATGGGTCAAATTTCTCCCTCACCTCAGTTCATACTTTGCAGACCTAATCCTTAGCACTACCACATGTAACCTGATTTGGAAATAGGGTCATTGTAAATGCAGCTAGTCAAGATGAGGTTTTCCTGGAGACGGATGGGCCCTACTAGTATATTTGATGTTCTTTTGTAAAATATATTTTTTTTATGGTACGTTATTTATTTATTTATAAGTTTTGGCCATACCACACAGCACATAGGACCTTAGTACCCTGACCGGGACTAAATTCTTGTCCCCTGTATTGGAAGGTGGATTTAACCACTGGACTTGCAGGGAAGTCCCCTGTTTGATGTTCTTATGAAAAATCAAATTTGGATACAGAGGCGTTCACAGAGAATCCCTTGTGGACACTGTGTTTTACTATCACAAGGCAAGTGCACACACACACACACACACACACACACATATACCACAAGGCAAGGAATTACCAGAAGCCAGGAGAGAGAGCTGGGGAGATCTTTCTCTTGTACCTTCAGAGGGAATGCAGCCCTGCCCTCACCTTGATTTTGGACCCTAGCCTCCAGAATTGTGAGACTGTCTTGTCTGTTTTTTATGCCACACAGCCGGTGGTGCTTTGTTATAACTGTGATGGAAAACTAACACCACGGATGAGGATGGGGGTTTGGTTTGGGATTTCTCTGTTGAATGCAGCTTGTTTATATGGCAGTAGGAAAGGCCTGGCAGAGAAAAGGGATGCTGGAGATATAACTGATGGAAGGAAGAGAGAAGAGAAGAAGGAGGAGGGAAATGAGGTTCAGAGCCTTGACGATGGACAGCAGAGGAAGATCACGCCGTCTTCTGTGGCAGTGCAGGTAGCTGTGGGTACCGAGATGCTTATAGGCAAAGGACAGGAGCTTGGAAAAAATTTAGGTTGATGTTCCTTTGGAGTCTCTGCTCAGCTATCATCTTATCAGTGAAGTCCCTCATTGCCATCTTTTAAAAATATCCGTTTGTTCCTCTCCTGCTCCACCCCCCCCCCCCACCTTTTCTCCATGACTTCACTATTGGACGTACTTTCCAGTAGGGAACTTTTTCATTTATTTGCTGTCACTTCCCAGAAGAATGTAGGCTCCACCAAGTTTTTGTCTCTTGTTCACTGTTGAATTTCTAGATCCTAGAAGTATCCCTTGCTCACAGAAGGGGCTCAATAAACACTTGTTAAAATGGATGATTGGATGATGACATCTATCTTTTCAAGTGAAACAGGCAGGTCACATGCTGAGAGAGGAGAAGAGAGCCACCTTGGGAAAGATGGAAGGAGCACTGGATAATGTTAAAGGCTCAGTGGAAGTTGGAGACCTGAAATAGCTTGTGAGCTGTGGTTTTCTCCAAAGGGTCTTTGCAGAGCCCATGAAGGAGGGAAGACATTTGGATGGATCCAGGGGTGAAGCTTTTTCAAGGCCAGCATAATGGAAAGAAAAGGAGCAAAGGACATTTTGGGAACTTGGCAGGGGCTGGTTGAAGCGTTAGATCATGAAGTCTCGCCTGAGGAGTGAAGACAGGAGGGGACAGATGGGAGAAGAAGGAGGTGGAAACAGCCTTTATGATAATCAAATAGAGGATTCCAGGCACTGGCAGTTGCTTACCCTGATGACCGGAGCTATGGAGGAGACCCTAGATGAGAAGGAGCCAGGTAAGACAGGAGATGGGGGCGGTTCCTATGTGTCATATTCAGGGATCATTGTTATGGGAGAAAACAGGCTCTGGACTTGGAATCAAGACCCAGGTTAAATTTGGACTCTGAGATTTACTAGTGTAAGATTCCTTGTGAATTATTGTCTCTAGGCATCTATTTTCTCATTTTTAAACTAGGGATAATAATAACATCTTTCTCATGGAACATTTATGAGGATTGAATGAAATAAGATATGCAAATGCAACTAGTATATTTAACGGAATAAATCAGATGACACGGGATGCTGCACATTGCCCATGTAGAACAAGTGTCCCGTAAATATTGGTATTCTATTTTGCTGTGTGTTTGCTTATTTGCTTTTCTTTGCAGACTGTAGGTTCACCCCTAGAATGTAGGTTTGGGTGGAGTACTGGGGAAATGGGGGGGGGTTGTGATTCATCTGAGGAATTTTTCAATACTAGACAAAATTTCAGCATTCCCTCCATCTGTGTCTTCAACCTTCAAAGAATAGTTGCAGGAGGCAGGAGGGTACCTTTAAAAGCTTTTTAAAAAAAGAAACAGAAGCATTATAACACTTTTAAAATATTTAATTAATTTATATACTCAGCTGTACCAGGTCTTAGTTGTGGCTTGCAAGACCTTTTTGTTTTAAGTTGCAGCATGCTGGATATAGTTCCCCGACCAGAGATTGAACCCAGGCCCCTTCACTGGAAGAAAAATAGACTACCCAGTACACTTAGCCACTAGACCACCAGGCAAGTTCCTACAGATTTCTATGCAATGAATAATGGTTCTTGATCTGCAAATACAGCTCTGAGGTTAGTGTAAAACATAGGTGGTAGAAGAGACCAGAGGGCATTACAGAGCCAATGGAGTACTGTTGAGGACAAGATGCTTGCCTTGTAGGAAACTGGGCAAAAGAGAGAGGTCATTTGCCCTCTGGTCAGACAGTAAAGAGTCTGCCCACAATGCGGGAGACCCAGCTTCGATCCCCAGGTCGGGAAGATCCCCTGGAGAAAGAAAGGGCAATCCGCTTCAATACTCTTGCCTAGAAAATTCCATAGATGAAGGAGCCTGATGGGCTTCAGTCCATGGGGTCACAAAGAGTCAGATATGACTGAGCGACTTCACTTTCACTTTAACTATGTGTGTGTCTAAAGAATTAGATGTCAGGAAAAATGACTTGGTTCTCTATAGTTTATGTTTGAAAGACTGGTCAAAATTCTGACTCTTTAATTATTGAGTGGATAACCTGGGATACTTACATCATTTTTAAGCTCTATTTTTCTTGTATGCAAAATAGAGAAAATAAAACTCACTGCAAAGGACAACCGTGGGGATGAAATGAGTTTGTGTAACCTGACAGCCTGTCATGGAGGTCCCATATGGCACTAAGTAAGTGCTGACTAAATAGCTATACTGGTATTGCTGATTTTGTTGTTATTGGTTTGCATGGGTCTCTGGGGTGGAGAAATCTCAGAGTTTTACAACAGGTAAATAATCACAAGTTCTGTAGATAGAAAATAATGTTTGGTTAATGCATTATTTAGGGTAGACACTAATCTCCATAATAAAGTGATTCTGAATTACCATGTTTTAAACAAAAGAGAGGTTTATTCCTCTCTCTCCTGATGGCACAGTGTCTGAGGGAGTGTCTCTGTATTCCCAACAAATGGCTTAACCTCCAAGTCTAAGGCAGCCACTCTATTCTCTCATCTCTAAAACCCAGGGAAGGCCTGTTGCTGGAAGAGGAGGATGAATAAAAAGAAAGAACAGGGCCTTCTCAGGTGGCTCAGTGGTAAAAAATCCGCCTGCCCATGCAGGAGACACAGGTTCGAACCCTGGTCCGGGAAGACCCCACATGCCTCGCCACAACTACTGAGCCTGTGCTCTAAAGACCATGCTCTGCAACAAGAGGAACCACCACAATGAAAAACCCATGCACTGAAACTAAAGAGTAGCCCCCGATCGCAGCAACTAGAGAAAAGCCTGAGCAGTAATGAAAATCGAGCATAGCCAAAAATAAATGAAATAAAATAAATTTTCTAAGAAAAGAAAGAACACAGTGACCCAGGAAAGGGAGCTTGAATGGGAAAAATGTCAAAGACACATCCATCTTTGGTATCTAGATGACTTGGAAAATTCTTAGCAAGACACGGGTCACGCTTCATCTGCCAAAGTTGAATCAGATATAGCCTGGTCCATGCGGCTGAGTTACAGAGAGTCTAAGACCCAGGAGGGTGATTACCACAGAAACCCTGTAGGTGGAGAAGCCTGTGGCCTCCAGGTAGGACCATCGTCCTGGTTTGCCGGGATGGCCTTGGTTTTAGCAGAGAAATTACCACATTTTAGGAAACCCTTCAGACTCAGGGAGACTAGGATGGTTGGCCAACTTTTCTCTAGGTTGTATTTCTAACTTTTTAATTGGTTGGAGTGTAATTGCTTTACAGTGCTGTATTAGTTCCTGCTTTTCAATGAAGTGAATGAGCTGTGTGTATACATATGTCGCCTCCCTCCTAGACCTCCCTCCCTGAACGCATCCCACCCCTCTAGGCCATCACAGAGCACTGAACTGAGCTTCCTGTGCTTTACAGCAGGTTCCCACTTGCTATCTATTTTACACTTGGTAGTGAATATATGTCAGTCCCAGTCTCCCGATACATCCCACCCTCCCCTTCCCCCAGTCTGTCCACATGCCCATTCTCTACACCCGAGTCTCTATTCTTGCCCTACAAACAGGCTCATCTGTACCATGTTTCTAGATTCCACACATGTGTGTTAATATATGACATTTGCTTTTCTCCTTCTGACATATTTCACTCTGTATGAGAGACTCTAGGTCCATGTCTCTACAAATGACCCAATTTTGTTCCTTTTTATGACTGAATAATATTCCATTGTATATGTGTTCCGCGTCTTATTTATCCATTCGTCTATCAATGGACATTTAGGTTGTTTCCATGTCCTGGCTACTGGAAATAGTGCCGCAGTGAAGTATCACCTCACGCTGGTCAGAATGGCCATCTCTAAAAAAATCTGCAAACAGTAAATGCTGAAGAGGGTGTGGAGTAAAGGAAACACTCTTGTCCTGTTGGTGAGAATGTACATTGATGTATCTATGAAGAACAGTATGGAGGCTTCTTTAAAAAGGAAAACCAGAAAAAAAATGTTTCAGTATCACTTCAGCTACTGTGAAGGAAGATAACCATTCTTTCTCCCATTCCTACAATAGTAACATGAGCAGACACACACACACACACCCTAGAACTTACCCACTGGGTTGAAGTGCTATGGTCAAGCTCTTATAGAAATATCAGGATCAAGGAAAAACATCATTCATTCATTTATTCAGCTCTTCTTGCACACTGACTATACAGCATGTACTATGTTAAACCCCTAATATATGAGGACAAAGAAGACATGAACTCTGATTTCCAAATGTTCACCATTGAGTTGGGGAGGGAAATCAGTAAACTGATGACTATATTGAAATACAAAAAGTGCTGTGATGGAAAAAAAGCCCAGGATATATAGGAATGTGGGAGAAATATGTCCAGCCAAGCCAGAGGAAAGTGGAGCAGGTCTCTTAGACATAGTGACCCTGCGTTCTTGCTTGGAAGACAGATATTAAGTTTTCAGGCAAAGTTACTGTGAAGATGAAAATGGGGCAGAGTGTAGGGTGAAGAAGAGGGTAGGAAGAAGAGGGGAGATAGGGCTCCAAATCAAAGGGAAATCTGGATAGCTGGCCCGTGGTTTTGGACTTGAGACTTAAGAAGTAAGTTGGCTGAGGGTATCACTCTCCTTCAAAAGCCCCAACACCTTCCAGCCCACTGCTTTATCACTTCTTGTCTCACTGGGATGAGCTGGTTGTTAGAACTGCGTATGGATCCCAATGAATCTCTGAAGAGTGAGAGGGCTTCCTCTAAAGACTTCATCTTTAACTGATGCTCCACATTCTGAGAGCAGGTAGATTAAGTCCATCAGAAAAGGATCACACAAGAGTCCAAAAATGTCCCTGGAGTCCTGACTCCCTCCTATCAGCACCCCCAGCAAAGAAGCATGCAGATAAACATGAGGAAGTGTGAGCTCTCCAAATACAGGTAAAGCACCTGTGAATTCATCCTTACCCTTCAGAGTTGCCTCTTGCCAGCTGCTTGTCTCTCTAATGAGGCTGTGTTAAGCTGCTCTAGGGTACAAGGAAGTTACAAAATTATTCTCCCCATTGATTCCATGAAGAACGGTTGACTAAAATAATTAAACCACAGGTTGCCATGACTGAGTCCAGTCAAAACCCCGGTCGAAATTTATACTCACATTCGTGTGCCCCTCTCCTCCTGAACCCAGGCCCCATCCTGTTTAGTCTCATCTGTCCCAGATGCACTGTGAGCAGTGTCAATAAGTGCTTATGAGAGAAACACCTGGAATGCACTTCTTGGCCGTGACACAAGAGCAATAAATTCCTAAAGAATAGTAAATAATAAAGTCTTCATGGGCTGAGCCACCAGGCAAAGCCCTGGAGGAGGGCAAGAGAGCCCACACCGGTATTCTTGCCTGGAGAGTCCCATGGGTAGAGGAGCCTGGTGGGCTACAGTCTATTGGGGTCACAAAGAGTCGGATGCAACTGAGTGATTTAGCATGCACACAAATGGACAGAACTGTGTCCACTCAAAATTTGTAGTTGAAGCTCTAACCCCCCACGTGACTGCATCTGAAACTAGGGTCTTAACTTAAGTGGCACGAGGTCATGTGGATGGAGCTCTAATCCAATAAGACTGGAGTCTTTATAAGAAGAGGAAGGGGCTGTCTTCCAGATCTGTCCTTAGACCTTGAACCCCCAGCCTGAGCTCACACAGAGGGAAGCCACGTGATACACAGCAAGAAGGCGTCCGTCCGCAGGCCGAGAGGGAGCTCTTGTTGGACACAGAGGGGTAAGGGGCAGGTGGGGTGAGCTGAGAGAGCAGCACTGACTTACCTGCAGTGCTATGCGTGAAACAGAGAGCTAGTGGGAAGCTGCTGTCTAGCACAGGGAGCTCAGTTTGGTGCTCCGTGATGAACTGGAGGGGTGGAATGGGGTGGTGGGAAGGAGACCCAAGAGGACGGGATATATGTACACGTTTGGCTGATTCAAGTTGTTGTACAGCAGAAACCAACACAGCATTCTAAAGCAACTATATCCTTGACTAAAAATATTAAATATGTAAAAGAAACTGAATGGGGCCCTTGACATTTGACTTCCAGACTCCAAGGCAGTGAGAAGATACATTTCTGGTGCTCAAGTCACCTGGCCCATGGCATTTTGTTATGCAAAACCAGGCTAACAAAGATATCCTTTTGTTCCTCCTCAGGTAAATCTCTTCTACCGGCTGCCACAACCCCAGACTCCTCACTGGATGATGAAGAAAAGAGAAGGGCCTTGTTCCTGAACATCCATCAGCCAGAGGGCAGGACTCGAGCTGGGAGAATGGGAATTACTGAGTTCTGAACAGACTTTTGCATCCTTAGTTCCTCACTACTCTTAATAAGATGGGCAGCAGTGGGGGCTCCTAGGAAGAAAAATGAAAACAAAAACAATCATAGGAGAGCACCAAACTCAACACCTTAGTGGAGTTTCAGGGGCTGTTTTGGAGACTAGTCCAGGTTACTGTATATCGTTGCTGGAAAGATTGCTCCGTTCCTGTTTTAGGGGCAAATGGACACCTCTGTCTCTGAGATCTCCCCTTTTTCTCTAGAGAAACTAAAGCCAGTCCACCTGAGGGGGGCAACTCCTGCTTCTAGGCCAGCAGGAAGCATCATCAGGGAAGAACATACCCTAATTACTTGCACACAGAGCATGGAGTGCGAGCCTGGAGGAGAGATGAGGACTCTTCTGGAAGGCATCACTGAGTGAAGACAGAGCGCTCCCTCGCCGGCACTTATGAAGAATTCATGGATATTCTTGCTGCAGCCCCTTCATTTAGCCAGAACCCTTGCAAAAGAGGCATGCATAATTGAAAGGCCAAAACCATCAGCTTCTCCGAGAGAGTAGAGGCAGGCAGCCCACCTGCAGTTGGGTGCAGGCAGACAGCAGCACCCTGACAGCATCTTCTATGGCCTCGATGTCATTTACTGCTTCAACTCCCCACCCTATCCAGCATGGGATACTTCTCACCTAAGTAGATAGGGGCTAGACCGTCTCCATGGGATGGGCAGGACTGGGGGAGATCTGTCCATCTCACGGGCGGTTGATCTAGAATCTAGATAACTGTTTTCTAACTGCAAGTCATGCCACATTATGGGTCACAAAATCAATTTATTGGGTCATGGTCAGCATTTTTAAAAATGAATGCAGTAGAATAGAAAATAAATTTCAGTATACACACGTACATACTCATGCACTCAGTCGGTGCTGATATAAAATGTGGATCACAATAAAAACTTCAAAAATTTTTTTAAAAATTGTGAAATCCACAATTCTATGAATCTTCTACTTCATGCTGAGCACTGGGCAAGGTATTGTGGGACTGGAAGGGCTTGAAGATGCTCCCTGAGCTGGGGTCTGGTCCAGGGAGGGAAAGCCAGCACATATTTCCAAGCTACTACTCTTGGCCAGGCATTCTACTAGGTTCTTTCCTGTGTCTTATTTCTTTTAATCTCAGCAAAAATCCTGTGACATGTATTCTTTTCTTTTCATTTTCTGGATGAGGAAACAGGCTCAGAGAGGCTGATTAATTTCACATAAGTTACACAGTGATCACAAGATCTCACATGAAACGATTCAGGAAGGATGGATGACATTCCCAAGTGTTTGCTTCGGCTTGTAATGGTCATTAAAACCCTGGTGACTTAGATGGTAAAGAATCTTCTTGAAATGTGGGAGAGCAGGGTTTGATCCCTGGGTTGGGAAGATCCCTTGGAGAAGAGACCAGCAACCCACTCCAGTATTCTTGCCTGGAGAAGTCCATGAACAGAGGAGCCTGGAGAGCTACAGTCCATGGGGTCACAGAGAGTCAGACACGACTGAGCAACTAACACACATAACGGTCACAGGAAATCCAAGAGAGAAGGAGTCAGTATGAATTGTCCCTGCAGGCTGGCTGGTTCTCAGTGGTAGCCTTTGTGAATGAAGCCTTTCTGAGGCTGTGGAAACAGAAAAAAGAAAGAAACAGAATAATTTTCAGAGCAATTCAAAAAGCAAGGACTGCATTCCTGGCTCTGTGTTAGCCCCTGGAACACAGCAACAAGCACTCAACAGCCCTGGACCCAAGGAGCTCAAACAGGGGTGCAGGAGCTTTCAGAAAGAAGCATTTGGGGCCAATGCTGCTATCTTTATATCTGAGAGCCTATTTAGGAGCCTGGAGCAATTTCTTGTTACCTGGAACTTAGAGTTCTAAATAGGTGGCCCCTGAAAAAAGTATTCTTCCCCCCCCCCCCCGCCCGGGCTACCTGGTTTCACTGATTAGAAAAAGAGCTATTTACTGAATAGCACAGAAGGGCTGGAAGAGCCTGGTGCTTTTTCAGAGCAGCCAAGAATACAATCAGGGAGTTTCTCAGGCAGGGAAGGCTCTCAATAAAACCCAAGCTTTTATCCAGCCAGGTGGGATGTGGGCTTGCATGAGATTCACCCAGGATGCTACACGCACAGAGCTGGAGCCAGGTATGGCTGCAAAGGCCCGATCATCCTTTGGGTGTCTCATTCTTGCCTCATATAAATTCTGACTCGCTATGCCAGGGCTAGCATCCTTCCTTGCGGTTTCGCTGGTACCCACCATCCACTTCTCTCCCACGTTTTCTCATCTCTGCGTCATGCCTTCTGACAGAGCCAACTACCGTGTCCTGGATTTCATTCTCTGTCCTTTCTGTGTCCCTCCACCAGCTTTTCTGTCTTTGCAGAAGCCAGCAAAATGTCTCTTTGTCCATCTCCTCTCCTTCTTCCACTCATGTCATTTCCAATTCACGCCTCAAAGAGTGCCTGTAAGGCATCCTATGCACACAGAACACATGCCAACTTCCTCAAACACCTGCCATCTCTCACACTGAGCTCCTTTAGGAAGCTTTCCCTGACTGTAGATCAGAAAGACACCACCTCACCTTACAGAAACATCTTTATGAAACTGCTTCTCACAGTGAATCCAGCGCAGCGGAAACACAAAATCCTTTCTAATGGAAGTTTCTTTATCTTTGCTCTGTGGCCTTAGGTGTTTCCCACAGGAGGATTCCTGGTCTCTGCTGGCGTGTGTGGTTCCTACAGGCTGGGAGGGTTCACCCAACATTGGGTAGACCAATCCCTTCCCAAACAACTGGTGAGTTTATCGTGTGCAATGCCCTGCTGTAGACAAACATACCAAGGATGCAGAAGATGAAAAGAGACACTCTGCTCTCCAGCAGCTTGCAGTTGAGTTGGAAGAGGGGATGCAGAAATATTTGTAAGAATGCTTGACAGAGGCAGACCCCTAACTGGGAAAGGACACGTGTGGCTCCCAAGTGCTCCGGCCGGGTGCCTCACTTGCTTGCGTTGGTTTGTTTTGCTTTTTTCTCAGGCCCAAAGGCCCACAGTCTTCCCGGGAACCATCAGACAGCCTCTGGGTTCCAGTTTCCCCTCCCCCAGGCATATTTTCGCCTCTTGCCAGCCCTGCAGCAGTCAGGAGAGGAGTCCCTGAGGATGGATAAGAGTGACTGTGGATTTCATCCTCCATGCAGTTTGCTCAGGGCTAGGAAGGACACCCTGGTGAGTCAGGAGCTTGGAGCAAGGGCTGAGGCTATTAAGTAAAACAAAACTCTCTATTTGCTTTTATAAAATCATCCAAATAAAAGCAAATTATTTTCTGCCTAATTTTGTTCATGAGCATTTCTATATTCTTTTATTACTTTTATAAATCAAGTATCTCATGACTAGAGTTTCAAAAGAAAAAAACAAATATGGAAATATGCTAAGTGCAATAGGAAAGCCACTCTCACCCTCCTTCACCTGTCACCCTACCCGCCAAGGTGAACACTCTGCCCACTGATCACCTCCATCCCCCTCTTAAGATAAACATGATCATCTTTTATCAAAGAAAGGGATTCTATACTCATTGTTCTTTGATTACCCTTCTGCAATAATGGCATCCAAGGATACATAGGTACATATAACTATACCTCATTTTTTAAACAACAATATAGCACTCTGAAAAAGGTAAAGAACAAAGATGAACCTTAAAATATCTCTTCTGATGATGATATAGGTGATGTCTGTTCCTATCATTATAGACCAGACTGAGGTCAGCACACTTGTAACTGGTTCCCTCTACCCTTGATTATTTCCCCAGAGAGGAGAACTTAAAAGTAGAATCGTTGACAAAGAGGGAAGCCACAGAAATATTGATCGACATCTCATGCATGGCCCAACAGTATGTGAAATATCCTTTTCTTGCACCCTCAACAACCCTTGATGCTATCAATATTTTAAAACTATTGCCAGCCCATGGCAGGGTTTGGCATGGAGAACCTTGTTATGGTTTAAACTGGAACACTTCTGTTTACTGCTTGGCTTGAAAATCATCTCATTTGTCTATTTGGTTTTGTGTGTGTTTCCTTTCTGTGTCTTGTCTATTTGCCTGTTTTTACAGGGGGGTGTTGATGGGTATGGCGATGAACTGAATTCATCACATCACCCTCAACTTCCTGGGGACTCAAACCTGCGCAGGCTGCCTGTCTTTACCATAATGATTGGCAGGAAAGTCTTAGGTAATCTGGATACCAACTGAAAGCTGCAAATGTAATGGGTTCCAAGACCTCACCAGCCAGAAGGGAAGCTCTGTTTATTGGCCTCTAACTTGATTTGATGTCCCCTCTTTCCACCAGATGGCAGAAGTGGAATCTCAGACCCAGCCGCTATGGCTTTTTCCCTTGGCTCGGGGTCAAGTTTCCAGGGCTTGGGTACCAAGGTGCTGTCGGCGGGATGCACCTGGTCATCAGTCACCTTTTGTCCACACCATCTCCCCTGAGAAATCTTCTATGTCCTCTTCTTGTCGATCCTAAGCGAAAGCTGAGTCACTCTTTGTTCCTATTCAAAGCGACTTGACTTGGCTACTTCAGTCCCATTATTGGCTGTTTTTTGCATGCTACACAGAGAGAGAACTCTGAGGACCTGTCGTATCCATCCTTGCAGACATACTGCACTGTTCTCCTATCAACACAGGTCTGGGTTCAAGACAGGGAATATGGGGTCTTATGGTTCTCTGAGCTCCATTAAAAAAAAAAAAAAAAGAGCTGTGAGACTCTTTGTTTCTTAGCTTTCTGTCACTACCAACCCCATCATCACCGCCCCCTCACCCACCCCACACACTGTGCCTGCGACACCAGCTCAGCCTGTGGTAGGGCTGGGGCAGGATTTCTTTCTCAAGCCAACTAGTTTCTAAATTCTCTTTACATCCCTTTCAACTCCTTTTCTTCCTGAAGCCTCTAGAATCTTGATTGAGAATGAAGACAATCAGATCTCCAAACCAAGATGGCTACAAACACATTTTTCCAAATAGTTTTTCTATGCCACGTCCTAGTCTTTTGAAATCCAAAAACTAAGAAGGAACCTCTTTGTTCTCTGTATTATGCTGTGTCATGTACTCTCTGAGGCAAAGAATATAGAATACCCTTGTTGCTGCCAAGATGAGGAGGGGGCAGCTGGAGGGGGGGGGTGGGATAGATGGGAGGTATAACAGGAAGGTAGAGAAAAATCACTTTATTATGTCAAAATATAATTATTCTGCTGTACCAATATTTTTTTTTACCTGTCTTTTAACTTTGTTTATGGAGTCTTTTGTCATGCAGACATTTATAATTTTTGTACAGAAAAACCTGTCAATCTTTTCCTTTATAAATTCTAGGTTTTGTATCTTACTTAGGAAAACCTTCTGGTATACAACTTAAAAACATGTTCTCTGTTATTTCCCTCAAATACTTCAAGAATTTTGTTCTTTACTTCAAACTTTCTTTCCCATCTTGAAATATTATTATTTTTGGTACAAGATCAAGAAAGAGTCTCTGTCTGTGTCTGTCTGTCTTTCTCTCTGTCTTTTCCTTTTAGATAGACAATTATAATTTTCCTAACACCATTTATTTAATAGTGAATTCTTTCCCCACTGATTTAAAAAAAAATCTTTATTATAAACTAACTGTCTGTAAGCCTTTGCTGATGGCTCAGCCATAAAGAGTTTGCCTACAATGAAGGAGACACAGGAAATCAAAGGTTCAATCTCTAGGTCAGGAAGAATCTCTGGAGGAGGAAATGGCAATCCACTCCAGTATTCTTGCTTGGGAAATCCCATGGATAGAAGGGCCTGGTGGGCTATAGTCCATGGAGTTGCAAAGAGTTGGACATGACAGAGCAACTGGGCACTGGCACATATGCAGCTGCCGGTAAGCACATAAATCTGATTTTGAACTGTATTCTAGAGTATTCCAGACACAGAATAAGGCTAAGATGGCAGTTGTGAGCATGCTGCTTCTTCAATTAGCTTCAATCCCTGTGTATATTTCATGAAGATGAATGCGATGCTAATGTCTAAAGATAATGTGTTTTCAAACGACATGCATCTAAATTTAAAAAGTGGCTTCGTTTTTGATCCACCTCTAAAAACAACAGTGGACACTTCTAATTCTGGAGGGAAGAAAATGTTTGTGTTAAACTCCTAAGAGATTTTAAAAGATAATTTTGACTGTATGTAATTTTGTGTATGATGGGATTCCACTGTGTTCTTTTAATATGCTGGTAGATACATTTTGAAATTTATCTGATGATTACTCTTCTGTTCAGGGCTTCTGCCTACAGAGTCAATGTTGGTAATTCCAAATTTCTAAGAAACCATTTATCAAGATATAAAGAAATGTTGACTTGACATTGTACATTACCTTCTCCCAATATTTAAAATTTAATTCATGTCTTCTTTCTTATTTCCAGTGTTGCTTGTATAATATATTTCCTTTGATCACACTAGCCTGGGTTTGTCTATTTTATTGGTCTTTTCAAATGACCAGATTTTATTTCTATTGATCAGAGTTTCTGTGTTTAATATTGTTTTTAATATCTTTCTCTTTTATGATTATTTGTTTCCTCTATTGACTCTATTATTCATTTTTAAATTTTTCCTTGCAGTCAACATTGGCTATTTCCTAGAGCTCTGGACAATGAACACTACTAGGATTTAAGGAAAACATTTGTTTACCTGTAAAATGAGGGGGACAAAAGCTAACATATTCTTCTCCTTCATGCTTGGATATGAATAAAGTCTTTTTTTGGCTCTACCTAAAGGCACATGGAACTTCCTCGACCAGGAATTAAACCCGCACCCCTTACAAGGGAAGCCTGGAATCTTAATTACTGGAGCACCAAGGAAGTCCCTCCTTGGATATGAGTGATAAGGTGAGTGGTGCTTAGTCGTTCATCATGTCTGACTCTTGTTACCCTATGGACTGTAGCCCACCAGGCTCCTCTATCCATGGGATTCTCCGGGCAAGAATACTGGAGTGGGTTGCCATTTCCTACCCCAGGAGATCTTCCCTACACAGGGATTGAAGCTGAGTCTCCTATGTCTCCTGTATTGCAGACACAGTCTTTACCTGCTGAGGCAAAAGCTAATAAAGTTGTAAAACCAGTGGCCAGGTACTATTTAAGCACTGAACAGTGCCAGTAACCACCCGTCTCTGCACTTCCTTTTAAGTAAAGAAAAACAAAAATTGATTTCCTTTTTTAAAGGCAATGCAAGTTTGTTTTTTCCTTTGTTGCTTGTAGAAATGTTTCTAATGGACATGTATACCTACTGAATTTACTTCTAATGTTTCTTGTTGTCTAAGGATGTCACTGAAGACTATAGATTTCTTTGGTCACATGCCACAGGACTTAATATGTAACACTTTCTTTTATAAATATTTTGTAATTTGTATTTGAATTTCTGTTTAAACCAGAATTTCTCTTTCCAAGTAATTTCCCTTATTTCTCTCTTAAGTCCTAAGTTTATTTTGATCTGAGAACATGGCTTATAGAATTCTGACCATTAAAATGTATTGAGTTTTTTTATCTGAACATTGTTGATTGGTGAAAATTCTGTTGCATTTGAAACAGATTTTCTTAATTTAAATATTTTTCTTTTGGTGTCTATCATCTACCTATCTATATCTATCTGTCTTAATTTTTTACTTTCAGATTGTTAATTTTTTTATTAAAATCTCTGACTACTATTTTTTTATTATTTATACTCTCATTTTTTGAGAATTGTATTAATAGTTTTTATGTTAATTGTAGGACTGTCCATTTCCATTTCCCCTTGCATTTACAAAGTTTTTTTTTTTTTTTTGGTAACCATTCTATTCTGTTCAATAAAGCTCAGGACTATCATTTCTTCTTGGTGTGTTGTACTATGCATCTGGTGGGACCACTCTTTTTTGTGGTTGCCCTTTCTACCTTGATTTCTGTTCTGTTGATATTAATATCTTTGTACCTGTTTTTGTTATTATTTTTCTGGCATATTACTAAAACTGCTGTGTTGCTTTATTTTACATATATAGCTACTAATGGGGCTTGCCTGGTGCCTCAAAGGTAAAGAATTCTCCTGCCAATGTAAAAGATGAAAGAGAGGAGAGTTCAGTCCCTGAGTACAGAAAATCCCTTGGAGAAGGAAGTGGTAACCCACTCCAGTATTCTTGCCTGGAGAATTCCATGGACAGAGGAGCCTGGTGGGCTAAAGTCCATGGGGTCACAAGAGTCAGACACGATTTAGCAACTAAACCACCAAAACCATAGCTACTTAATGGCCTAGAATCAAAATTTTCCCCAAATCTGTGCATTTCTGTATTTTGGTAAAGTTAATATACTTTTATTTATTGGTAGCGTAATCCTAGCACTTTTCCTAGTTAGCTACCTCTATGTTTTCTATCTCTCATTCTTTGCAGTTGCTTACTTAGCTCCCTCTCAGGTTTTCTCTTGCTGTACTATTAAAGTTGTCTGTGTTTTATTTTTTCCTTTTTATTTTTGTTCTTTTATTTCTTATCTCAAATAGCTTGGATGCTATATATTTCCATTTTCTTCAGATTAGCCATACATCTTTAACATGGAATTAAATGTTCTTTTCTAAAATTACCTAGAGTTAAATCATCAGAGTTTCCTTTCCCTAAGGACACAGAATTTCAATATCTAAAAAATTTTCCTGATTTCCTGTTCCATTGCTCTCCAACCATCAAAACACTTGGTTTCTTCCATGTTAAAAGCAGCTGATTCTTGAGTTTCAGATGTTAAGTATTTTTTTTTTTTCACAAAACCATAGCATCAATAATTTTTAGATTTAAAATATTACTGGTTTCTTTCTGTTATAACATGTACCTGTATCACTTTCATGTTTAAAGTACACTTTAGTATTTTTCAGATTATTTTTCATTATAATCATGTTCAATTCACCTGGCCCAATGCTGACCAATACCTAGTAAAGGTTTCATATGGCATCTTATCTTTCGTCAGATGTCTCTAGAATCCTGTTTCTGCTGTTATTTCACTGCCACTACCTTAGTGTGGGCCATCTCACCTTTTTTTGTGTGTGTAAGAAGTGGATTTATTTAGAAAGAAGCACACCCCACAGAGTGTGGGCCATCTCAAGCAAGAGTGGCCCATCTCAGTTTTTGACTAACCTCTTCCTTTGATCTCCCAAATGATGGCACTGAGTCTATGTGAGTTAGCATACACTAAAAAAAGTCCTATTTTTGCTGGAAACCACTAAGATTCTTTTTTTTTCTTAATACCAGTGAGTGCCATTCATCTTGATTAATTCAGTTATCTTTTATAACTGCTGGCCAGTCTCCCACTGACACTGAGCAACTTTAGGAAAAAAACCCAAATTTGCTAATCATTGTTTGTATAGTGCTTGCAAAGTGTCCAGCTCCCAGAAGGTGCTAAATCAGCACTGGACCTTCTATTAAATGAACCAAAGTGTGCCTGGGCGGTGAGGATGCAGGGTATCTGAATCTGGACAAGACAGAGCCCGTCACAATGCCTGCAAAGCTGGGGCTCAAAAAATACTTGCTGGTGGTTTGATTCATGAATTCATGCCTTTAAGTCTCTTCAACCTGACACAGTAACAGAATACAGCTCTGTATCACGTATAGAGGAAATAAAGACATTCAGCCTGTTTACAATCTGATCAATGTTTTTCTTATTTTTAAAGATTTTTTTCTTTTAAATGTGGATCAGTTTTAAGGTCGCTATTGAATTTGTTACAACATTGCTTCTGTTTTATATTTTGTTTTTTTGGCCTGGAGGCATGTGGGATCTTCGCTGCAGACCAGGGGTGGAATCTGACCCCCTGCATTAGAAGGGGACGTCTTAGCCCCTGGACACCCAAGGAAGTCCCTGACCAGTGCTCTTCCAACATGAGGACATCATTTGGGATCAGTAAGTACAGTGTAAAGGCTGGGGGTCAGACCTCATGGGCTCCCCTTCTGGATGGATTATACCATGTCACCCTGATCTTTTTCTGCTCACTTTTCCATCTCTAAAATGGGGAAAGAAAAATAAAGGTGAGCAAAGCACACCATAAGAATCACTGTAGACATGAGAATTCTAGTTGTCTTTTCAGCACTTTCACTTTCACAGTGCTTTTTGGACTGAATTGTGACTGTAAATGCAATAGACACATGTTTAGTTGTGAGTGTGTATGGTGGAACTTTCCGCTTTTATTAAGAATCTCACCTTCTTGCCCCATGCAGGTGCCTTCCTTGTGCAGTGACATTTCCACAAACATTTCATTTCTAATAACATCAAATACAAACATACTCGTTAAAGCCACTTTTCCTGTGAGACTGCGTGAAGGTATTTTCAGATTGCCGTAGGAGATGAGAGCTGTGTCTATGTGCGCACGTTCCCATCAACGATGGGTGACAAGACCCAGCACACGGTGTGTGTGTGTGTTGGGGGGGCTCTGGAATCTCCACCTCTCCTAGGAACATCCCTTTTTTGAATGGAATGAACGCAGGGAGCCAGTCTGCCTGGAATCACTCCTCCTCCCATATGTTAGTAGCTAATTTTAATGTATTTCGATATTTCGCCAACATATTACACCACCCAGAAAGCCTTTCTAGATTTAATGCAAAGGGGAGTATACTAAAGCCTAACTCATCTATCAAGTCAAGAAACTACTCAATTGGAAAAAAAAAAGAAATCAAAGTTAGAGCCAATACGAATCAAAATTCTAATGTGAAATCAATCTGTCATTTACTTTAAAAAACAAAATAATTATGTGCATCTACCTGACTGAATCATAATTCTCTTCTCGCAGGAGAGCTAATGCATATTCTGAGCCAACTGAGTGCCGATGGCTTTAGGCATGTGCTGTGTTTAATTCTCCGGGGTTCCTTTTGCTCCCACTGTTGGCTAATGAGGCATCTGTAAGGGTCCTGAAAGCAAAGCCAGTGTGTGAGTGCGACTCGACTCCGGGAGAAGCCGCCTCTTGCTCACCTCAATGACGGCCCAGCTATTCTGTCTCTGGGTCTCTCCCGTAAAGTGACATTTTTGTTAATGTTTTCATTGTTGTCGTTACTTGATCTCTCACTCTGTGTGTCTGTGTATTCTTTTTCCCCTCTGTGTTACATAATGACGACTGATGCCTGGACCAGTGGTAGGAGCCGAGGGAGTCAGGGACACTGGCTGTGGCCACCCTTCACTGCCCACGGGGAGTGTGTCTCGTCATCTTCCCTCGTTTCAGGATGTCTGAGTCCTAAAAGTCCCATCACTTCTCTAGGATTGCTTCTCGATCTACCACGCTACCAGCATCTCTACCCCAGTCTTCTATGCAAGGCAAATGACACAATAACAATGACTGCAAATATTTTAAGAAAAGGTTATGAAATAGAAAATGCAAACATACTTTGAAAATAGAAATTCAACATAAGAATGTACAAGAGTTAGTGTATAGATCCATCCATAAACAACAGAATAGTTCCTTTGCAAGACACCTCAAAATCTGTGCATTTTATTTTCCTACCATTTAGCCTTTGTATTACCCTAACCTAAAGTGTATACAGAATGGTGGGAATGGGCTGCATGCAGTGGATAATGGGTCAGCATCCTTAGCCAGACAAAGGGCAGAGCACATGGTGAGGCACTCAGCACACTGTGGAATGATTCAGGACACTGTCTATGTCTTTCCTTTTTGGAGCATAAATCAAAGGCTCTAGCTTTCTAGGCTGCCAACTCAACACCTTTTATAGGCCCTTAATTCACTCAGAAATTAAAAATATATACATACTCCTCATAGAAAGTACCATTATTCTTCAGCTTGACACATGATTTGATTTTAAGCCTTTCTGTGTCTCCTCTACATCCTACTGTGGGTTGGAAGCAGTCAAATGTGTATGATGAATGGCTACTGCTCCCCGGGCTGGTTACCTCCCATGTAGATGCCGATGACACCTGCCGGGAAGGATGGCTGTCCCTCCCTCCCCTGCAGAAGCCATCCTGTGAGAGCGGTCAGTGAGAGTCGTGAGAAAAGCATTAGCTTTGGTCTACTTTAAATGAGAGAAGGGGGCAGTTCACCCATGCTGAGTGGGACCACCGGGCAAAGGTTTGGAGGTGAACTTGGGGCTCCAGGGAAATCAAGGTGACCCAACCTGATGGGTTCCAGCCTGCGTGTCTAAGGATGCTGACCCTGAAACTCTCACTGGTTCCTGGGGCAGCACGCGTACAAGCCAGGTGTTTGATAAGAATATTATGCTGTGCCTTCTTACCACTAGATCTCCTGTCTCCTGCCTCAGGACCACCAGGAAGGCCCAGCTGAGCACCACTGTTGGCATGCCCAGCCCCTGGGGTCTCCACCCTCGTGCCCTCCTCCCATCTCCCCCATAACCCTGATTCCTCACCGTCACCTCTCCTTTCACAGCCTTTGCTTTGTGACAAAGCTGAAACCCCTTCACCCTGAGCTCATCCACCCTGTCTAGGTGTGGCTACACATTGAAGAATTCAGGGCTTTCAGTTACAAAGAACGCAATTTGGGTAAGTGAGTGAGCAAACACGGCTGTTTTCTTGGACATCTCAGTTTGGGGAATCTGGACATACTCTGGAGTAAAAGGAATGACACTGGACGAGGAGCCAGAAGGCCTTACTCTGCTCCTGGTTCTGCTTTAACTCAAATGAACTTGAGCATGTCACCACCCTTCTCCAGATACCCTCTCTCTGTGTGAAGTGACCACTGGGGAAGTCCATGGACATGTTCCTGGATGCTGTATATTTCACAGCCTTCCCCAAATCTGGCTAGTAGAATTCAGCAAGTTTCTACACTAGCATAAAGCCAAATGATTCTTGTGCTTAGACGCTCAGTCATGTCCGACTCTTTGCAACTTCACAGACTGTAGCCTGCCAGACTCCTCTGTCCATGGGAATTCTCCAGGCAAGAATATTGGAGTGGGTTGCCATGCCCTTCTGTACGGGATCTTTCCAACCCAGGGATCGAAACCAGGTTTCTCACATTGCAGACAGATTCTTTACCATCTGAGCTATCAGGGAAGCCTTAAGTCATCAGCTTAGATATTTACATGGAGGGAAGTGGCCAAAAGCAGTGAAGTGACATTTTATTGTCAAACAAGCAGAGTCATGAACCCCCACACAGGGAAGTGGGCTGCTCCAGGTCCCCAGCGACCCTTCCACCCCCAGGTTCCAGCCTGGCTCTGCCCTCTGTTCAGATGCCGGAGCAGACCTTGCAAGGACCCATGTGTGTGACACCTTCAGGAGTCTGGGAGCTGCTGCCCCACAATCCGCCCAGTTAGACCAAGAGAAGCACCAGACAAGCAGCTGTCCAAGCCCTGAAGGCCAGGTGGGGAGGAGATCTCTGAGGGAGGGCCTTGGTTCACTCTGCGTCCTGCAAGAGTACCCTCCAGAAATGCCAGATTTCATTGCTTTCGCTGTCTCAGATCACCACAACTTTGCTTCTCTATTCAGTTCACGCCTACCTCTCAGACATCAAGACCCAGCCCTCAACTAAGTTTTCTTTCAGCATCTGTGACTCTGTTTCTGTTTTGTAAATAAGTTCATTTGTACCATTTTTTTTGGGGGGGGAAGTCATATGGGGATAGGGGTGGAGCAAAAGGAGTCTGTGTTCATCTGCCTCAAGATGGACCTGTCCAAGCACTTTCAGTTGCAAGAGACAGAAACTCAATTAAAGATAATTTAAGCAAAAAAGGGTGCATGTCTGCCTTCAGGCCTGACTTGTCCTACTTCCAGTGCCGCTTTTGTCCTCTCAGTTCTCCTCCTGGTTTTGGTTCACTTCATTTCCTTGCAGACTTTCTCCACCTGTTAGGAAAGTTGCCCCTTTGAGCACTGCCTGTTTTCCACACAGCACCTAGAAAAGTCTCAGGGGAGAAACTGATTGGTCAGCTCTGGCCGCCTGCCCACCCTCACACACAACATTTCAGCTACGGGAGCTGATTCCTGGGGGTGGGTGGGGAGACAGTGTGCCAAGTCTCTGTTCTCGCAAGACTGGAGAATACTTCTGGCCAGGAGCATCCAGAAGCAGTGACTCTCTTTCATGCTCACGTTGAATATTACCCAATACTGCGACTGGTTTTCTCCAGCAAGCTGATTATAAAGACACTGGAGCCATTATGTGTGTTAGACATCATAGCAAGGCTTTCCGAGTCTTCATCTTGGTTCATCCACTCTCTTGGTTCATCGACTCTCTGAAGTAGACATCATTATTTCCACTTTAAGGACAAGATGGGTGAAGATGAGATGAGAAAATTGAGGATTGCAGAACTGAAGCTGATAAATGGAATTAGACTCAAATCCAGGTCTTCTGATTTTAAATGCTAAACTCTTTCTGTTATATTACTGTGCCGTCTGGCTTCTTTTCGAGATGATGACGATAACTCATAGAAACCGAGGCCAGATGCCTGTGCCTATAATTCCAGTTAGAAAACACAGACAGTGCTCCTCTTGTAGGAACGTGGATTTAAATCTCCGTGTCCTTAATCTCTGTGCTACTTGCAGTTCAACTTTCATTGTAATATCAGCTTAGGCAAATTATCAATACATCAGAAATCAGCTTGAAGTCAACTTCTCAAAATAGGTCCCACAGAACTCTGATATTATTGGTGCCCGGGAAACATCATCTCCATTCGCCTCAAAAGTGACCTTAACCACAGGAGCCACGCCCTAGATAGCTTTCCAGGGAGACCCCTTGG
Source organism: Antilocapra americana (assembly GCA_007570785.1). Classification (NCBI taxonomy): domain Eukaryota; kingdom Metazoa; phylum Chordata; class Mammalia; order Artiodactyla; family Antilocapridae; genus Antilocapra; species Antilocapra americana. The sequence goes on from ML661322.1 coordinate 1,767,380, forward strand.
AAAGGTGGGGGCCATCTTCTTCCCCGCCATGGCTTTCTCCCTCCCAAACTGACACCTGCAAACCGAGCTGGGACCCGTGCTCCACCCCAGGTGTAGGCAGATCCCTCCCCCTGCGGCAGCGCATCACGGTCCAGCCTCAACCAGGCAGCAAGGCCGCAGCAGGTGGAGCATAGCAGAGCAGCGGCTTTTGTTAACTCCTGCACATCATGTCAGGGCTGCTCTGTAGATTGAAGCCCCTGCAGTTCTTTCTATAATAGCTGCAAGGAATCAAACCCACTGTCCACACCCCTTCCCTCTCCTCCCACACACTCTCCTCCTTCCACCTCATTCTCCTCCCCAAGGGCCTCTGTCTCCAGCCTTGGATCAGGCCCACCATGTGCAAATGGTTGCCAGCCTCCTCCTGGGGCTGGAGGGCTTGCTGTCCTGTTCAGTGAGGGGCTGGGAGCATGTGGCCAGTTCACAGAGAATCAGTCCCCACTTGCCCTCGCTCACTGCACAGAAGTTTCAGCTATTGATGCTGAACGGTATATGAAACACCATCCTGGCTGCCTTTCCTCAGAAGTTAGAGACTTCATCCATGTCCTTTGCTTATTCCTTATTCCTATCCCTCATTCCTTACCTGCACACAGAAAAATCACGTCCTCAGTAAAGTTCTCTTAACATCAAAGAGTGTGAAGGGTGAGAAAATACCATTCTGCCTAGAACAGGAGATCCTTTTCTGATGCTAATTTTGTTTTTAGGACCATTCATCCTCCTCTTGACCTTGAACTGGGAAGTAAATGGTGTATATCATGCATCTGGCTGATCCAAGAGGCGAGTCTCATTGTCCTGCAGACACCTGATGAAAAGTACTTGAACCTTCCAGCTCAGGGGAAGGAGTTCTGATTGTTGAATGAGGAGCCGAGACTTCCAAGGGTCCCCTCCAATCAGAGCTTCCCCTAATCAGGACCTCCAGAGAACAGAATCTCTGCTGGATCCAGGCCACCCCATACGCAAGGACCTGATCACCCACTGTTTGGGGCAGTTGCAGCAGAAAAGATTCCCAGCCCTGGGGCCTGAAAAATTGAGATTAAAATGGAAAAAGGAAAGGAAGATTGCTGACTGCCTTGATGTGATCCATGAATTTGGTAAGGAATGGGCCTGGTTGAACAGACCCCTGGCTGTGGACTGCCCAGGACTGGCTTTCTCATTTGTAAATGTATTAATGCTCTGTTGACTATCCAACAGGCCTATACGTTCAGCCCATGTCAGAGGAGGGGAACAGATGTCTTCTCCATCGTGTGCTCCTGTGAAACATGAGGGCCGCTGGGAAATTTTACTCGGTGGTAAATCCAGCCTTGAAAGAGCTATAGCTCTCCAGGCAGCTTAGCACTGAGCAGTACTCCGAGCCCAAATTAGAATTGTGGTTTGATGGCCCCTCAGGAGAGCTTTCGCCTTGGTGAACGCACAAAGCGATTCTGGAATAATGCCTGCCAGGAGCTTAGCTCACAAGCACCAAGAGCTCCTCCCAAGGACACGTGGCAGACTACTTCAGTCTCAACATTTTGGAAATGGCAAAACTGTGAAAACTGGCTGATGGTTACAACGTATGGTGATAGTGGTCATGGAGTGAGAGCTAGTAACCCTATGTCAGATGTAGAACTTGAGGTGTCTCAGCTGAGGCTCCCCTGGCCCCTGGGAGGCTGAGTCTAGGGTTTGGACCAGCTAGGTGCCTGCTCAGACTGTGTGGGCCGTCAACAAGCTGTGCTGATGATGACAAGTGTCTGTTGGGTGTGCCTGTGTGTGCCAGGCATGGTTAAATTATCTTTGTACAGAGGGTAACTAATACAGATCAGAATTTGTGCCAGGTTCATTTTTTTTATCTTTTAAAAATGTTACTGCAAACTAGTAGGGCAAGATCAGGGCTCACAAACATGTTTCAAGAGCCCCAAAGTTAGGTGCTGTCTTTCTGTCTCTTATTTTTGATTTACGGTGTCTCTTGACTGTGTATTTTTCTCTCTGCTTTAGATCTGGTCTCTACTTCACTCTCAAGGTATTTTATTATGACCCTCACCATCTCCACAGGGCTTTTAAAACCTATTGTAGAGAACACCCATCTATCACTACTTGGCATTTGGATAAAATTACTAATTGTCTGTGCCAACCATTTGCAACTTGATTACTACTAAAAGTCGTACACAGGGGACTTCCCTGTTTGCCCAGTGGTTAAGACTTTATTTTCCACTGCAGGGCGGTATGGATTCAATCCCTGGTTGGGGAGCTAAGATTCCACATGCCTTGCAGCCAAAAATCCAAAAAATGTAAAATGAAAGCAATAGTGTAACAAATTCAATAAAGACGTTAAAAATAGTCCACATTGAAATACACATATATATGGAATTTAGAAAGATGGTAATGATAACCCTATATGCCAGACAGCAAAAGGGACACAGAATGTAAAGAACAGACTTTTGGCCTCTGTGGGAGAAGGTGAGGGTGGGATGATTTGAGAAAATAACATTGAAACATGTATATTATCATATGTGAAACAGATCACCAATCCAGGTTCGATGCATGAGACAAGGTGCTCAGGGCTGGTGCACTGGGATGACCCAGAGCGGGGGAGATGGGGAGGGAGGGGGGAGGGGGGGTTCAGGATGGGCAACACATGTATACCCATGGCTGATTCTTGTCAGTGTATGGCAAAAACCACTACAATATTGTAAAGTAATTAGCCTCTGATTAAAATAAATAAATTAATTTTAAAAAATGGTCCACATAAAAAAAATAATAAGTAATATACAGGCTTTCCTATATTTTCTCTGTGGATGTTTGTGCTGTTTCACGTAAATTTTAATATCATAGGCTGTTAACTATAGCAAAGGGGTTATACAAAAGAAGATCTGATATCTATTTGAGTCTCTCAGAGTATTTAGCATAGGATAATATTTTAGAGGTTGGTCTGAGAGACAAAAGCCCAGGTTCATATCCCGACTCCATTGCTTACCAGCTGTGGACAAGTTTTCCTTGAGTCTCAATGTTTTCATCTGTAAAATGGGCATGATAATTGCATAAGGTTTGAGGATTTAATAAGAGAAAATTGCATAGGAAACTCTGGTCCTCCTGCCTGGCACATAGCAAATGATGACTAGAATGATTTGTTTATTATTGTGGTCACACTTATGGATGTTTGATAGAAAGTGGTGAATGTACAGATTTGTTGCAGGTCAGGGTGAGGACACTTGTAACTGCTGGTGTCTCTGCCTTTCCTCCTAACAGCTTACCAATGACCCATCATCTTCATCATCACTCTGGAGAGCAGAGAAGTGGCAGTGACGAAGCCACCGTGTCTTCTGTCCTGCGCAGTTATCAGTGAGGCCACAACCACTCTGAAGCATCTAATCGCACAGGTCACCGTGCGGAGCACTGCACAAGACCGGTCTAGAGATAGAGTGCTTGTCCCTTGGGAGCTAGAGACAGGAAGGACATTTTGATGGACTTGTGAATTAGATTGCAGTGGCTTAAAAAAAAAAAAAATTTCTGTTAACATAAACACCTTTAAAATGAAGAGAATTGAGACACAGTGCTCTGATTGTATGAAGGGAGACAAGGTGACCTGCCCACTGTCCCTCTGTGTGCATGTAGCTCCAGCTGGATCCAGATATCCAGACCCTGATGCTCCTTCCCCTTGGAGATGCCTGGCTGCACACCTGCAGGGGGCGCTCTCCTTCACATACACAAAGGGTGAGCAGTGCCTCTGGGGCTTGTGTAAAACGGCAGTTCTGTTTCCAGTTCACCTGTGCACTCAGTATCTACTTTCATTCTATGCAGCTCGGGGCTATATACACTAACATTATTATGGGGTGTATAAGGAAGTATAATAATTACTGTGGAAATCTGAAAGAAGCATTTCAAAAATATATGGGTTGAGGCATCATGATGGTACCAGATATATCAGAATCAGCTAAGGAAGGTGGTGGGAACCGTCTGTTCTCCAGAATTTTTGTTTACATCATAAAAATTGCTTCCAATAAGAGAAAACCACAAACTAGATCGTCAGTTTTCATGGCCCTTAGAAGATCTCTCAAAAAGTCATCACAACTATTAGATTATCTCTGTCCGAGTTATAGTGTACCCATCATCAAGGATGTGCATATCTGCAGCTCTCTGAGGACATTTGGTAACCACACACAAAGTCTATACCTGGAAAGTTCATCAGCATGTCTAACCTAAGTCTGTCTTGCTGCAGTTTAAATAAGCCGCAAGCACTTACATTATTCGTTGTTGTAAATGTGAGTTGCCCGAGACACACAAAATAAACTCCTCCTCTGCTCCCTCTTGGAGAAGCTTCTTCACGTGCAGACTGCAGTCCTCAAATCTCAGGAGCCCTCTCTCTTTTCATGTTATCACATGCACATGGATGACTTCAGGAAGTAAATTAAGTGAATGAAATATAGACGTAATGCAGGTATTCTGAAACAGGAGTGACAGGAGAAGAAAATAGAAAGTTATTTACTATTTTCTAAGCAATGAAATAGGAGATTGATTGGAAAAGGTGAAAGATAAGAGAGAGAGAGAGAGAGAAATCTGTCATTGAATGATATTATCTTCAGAGAGGAAAATAAATATGACCAAATGAAATTTGACTCATCTTTGCAAGTTTCACCAAGCATGAAAATGTCCCCTTAAAATTTCTAGTAAGCAGTGGCTGGCTATGGGATTGTTCCAGTGTAAAGGGAATCTGAGTTCAGGAGGCCAGGGAATGCCAGAGGAAAGGGATTTTTTGATGTTTGGAGCTCTCAGACTGTCCATTTAAAAAATGAAGGTAATATAGAAGGGCCAAAGTGACGTTTATCATGCCATCTCTCCAGGCTCCTGTCTCTTTAATCAGCTAGCCTGATTTGCCCAGTAAATGATTCCTGAGTGTGTGTGTGTGTGTGTGTGTGTGTGTGTGTGTGTGTGCGCGCGCGCGCATGTGTGCCCGCGCGTGTGTGTTGTAGCTCTGTCAATCCTTGGATTAGAACCAATGATTGCAGCTCGTAGGAGGGCTGTCCAGGGCCAGATTGTACGATGTGTCTCAGTGCCAGAGTATGAGGAGAGATAATTACTGAGAAGTCACACTCTCCCATCCTTGGCTTTCTTGTGGTGTCCTTCAGCAAAACAGTGGATTTAAATCTCCTTCCACCAGCTCGAGAGCAACGCAATCTGTCAGGAAAGAAAGAAAGAGAAAACCGAACCTGACAAAAAAGAAGAAAAAGAAGAAAAAAAAAATCATGAAAACCACCCAGGCAAAAATGCACAATTCTATCTCTTGGGCAATCTTCACGGCGCTGGCTGCTCTGTTTCTCTTTCAAGGTAAGAGCTTGCTATTGATCTGCCTACAGCCGACCCAAGAATTGTACAGTGTGCTGTGGGTGATTCGCAGACTCTCCGAGTTGGCTTTGCTGTCTGGTTTGCAGGTGGAGGAGAGAGCGTTCGCTCGCTTTCCAGCAGCATGGCTGGGACGTTTTCCTCCCTCCCAGGCTGTGAGAGTATTGATCGGATTCTGGCTGCTACGGGAACGCAACGCGCGGGGGATGTATGTACATAAGTAAAGCGTGTCTGGGGCTCCTGTTTGGTAACGTGGCTGTGTGCTGGTCCCCTGGCTGTCTGTACATTCTTGCACACACACGATGGATGGAGACGCATGGAAGCCGGGGAATTAAGGATTCGGAGGGCGGCGGGGAAGCTGATGCGTTGCTCGTGGTACTGGAAAGAAATTTCCAGAGGAAACTTTAAATGTCTATCGGCCAGTAAACTTGCAAAGCTTCTGCAAGGACCAGACGAAAAATGCAGGCTAGGCATAATCAGGTAACTGTGCTTTGTGGTCAGAAAGCCAGCTCCCAGGGCTGAATCGGTCTGCAGCAGAGCTGGGCAGCCGGGTTACTTTTCTGTGTGTTTGGGGGTGTGTTGTGGAGGGGAGCAGCGGGGGGTGGTTAAAAAGCAGATAAGAGGCTGCGGGAGCAAGCAGGGCTCTGAGATTCCGGAAAGCTCTCCTAAGTTGAAGGGAGAGAGGCAGTAAGAGTCGAATGCTAATGTTCTGTTTCTTTCTCTGGGAAGCCGAGCCCTCTGGGCTGCAGTCAGGGCTGGGCTTGCCGAGTTGTGGTCCTGCTGTGCTGGGGTGGGTGGGGATCCACTTCAACCTGGAGTCCCCTCTTTGCACTGGGGGGCCCCAGCGCTCTGTCCCGGCTCCCACCTCCCAGCAGCCGCTTTCCGGCCCACCTGCTCACCCCGCCCTCCCTGTCCTCTGAGGATCTGGCAAGCCTCTTTCTCATTAAAGACCCCTGCGTTCCCAGGGACTGAGGTGGGCAGAGAAACTTTCCCCAGTGGGTGGCCCAGCTCCATCTCACACAGGACCCCCCTTGGGAGCTCAGCGCTGGCCCCTGCGTCCCCAGGGGAAAGTTGGCTCCCGGGGGTGGGGGGTGTGTGGAGAAGGCTGGGGAGTCCCACCCATCCAGTTCCCTTCCCCACTGCAGTACAGGGCTCTCGTGGTCCCCACATCTAGTTCCCTAAGTTTCCCCTGAGGGTGGTCTTTGGGGACTGTTCCCTTGCCGGAGTTGCAGAGGTGTCCACGCAGACCCACAGGAGGTGGGCAGAGGGACCAGGCTGGGAAGGAACAAATGCCTGCAAAGCCTCTGCTGGGGCTCAAGGAGGGGGGAAGGGAACCCTGGAGGGCTCTGCAGGGATGCAAGGAAGTCCATCTTATGGGATCTCCTTGCCATGCAGCTCCTGGCTGTGGGGACGGTGGGGGGCATGGGCCTCAGGGTCTCCCTCCTCCCTCACGGGGCAGTGGGTGTCAGCGTGAAGGAGGCCACTTGGAGACAGCCCTGACTGACTCCTCTTACATAACGTAGAGCAGAGGTAGCATGCACACGCGTGTGTGTGTGTGTGCGTGTTCACACACACCCCTGCTTGTACTTGGGTGAACAGGGGCTCACCCAGTGAGATCAGGGCCCCAACTCTGGCTCTGGAGAAACTGAGCCCAGAGCCAGGCAGCCTCCAGGTAACAGCTTTCATCATGCTAACCACAGAAATGTAAACCAAATGGGGGAGGGGTGGAGTGAGGGGTCCGGAGGAAGGGACAGAGAAGGTCCCAAGACCTCCATCATTTCCATTCGCCCTGAGGTCTGAGTCTCTTCCATTTCAACCTCCGACTGGAGACAATCACCAAAATTCCACCATCCACAGACCCACTGGCAGCTTGCCAGGAGCCCCAGGGCCATACTGGATTTACATATAAATTAGCATACGTGATTTTTTTTTCATCAGAAATAAATGCAGGGAAGCATAATATTTGCTTATACTTTGAATCATTCCCGAACAGATGAGAAGAAAGTGGGGGTGTGAGGTTCTCCCCCAGGGAATTCTGATTGTACACTCTTGTTGCCGTCTTGGGTGGGGATAGGGGTGACTGGGTTACCCAGCCCTCCTCACATTCTACCAAACCCTGGATTTCCTAAGGCGAATCGTGGCCTTGCACTGTCCTTGCACTGTCCACCTCGAACCAGCTTTCAATAGGCTTTGATGTGTCATCAAAGAACCGGGCTGCCTAACTTTAAGGCAAAGTGACCCCCGAGACCCACCCCCCAGCCCCTCAAGCCACGTGGCAGTTGGACCAGCCAAGGTGAGGTGTATTTTCTCTTTCAGGGCATGGGAGCTGGTGTGGGCCAGTTACCTCTCATCAAACTCACAGAATTACTCAGGTAGCCAGGTCTTGCCTGCAACAACCCATCCCTATTGCACTGACCCGGTGGGACTAGTTAGAATGCAGTACACATTCTAAGGCAATTTTTTTCTTCTCTGTTTTTGTTTTAGGCTGGCTCTTCCTAGAGCCCTTACTTCCTGGGCTTCCTTCCTTCTTGAAAAGGTGTTGGGGGCTAGGGGCAGTTGATGGACCCCTCCCTGACCTGCTCCTCACCCCAACCCACAGACACCATGATCCAGCTTAGAGGAGGAGGGAGTCAGTTCCAATTAGTGATGGGGGAGGGTGGGGGTGATTAGCGCCCAGGGGCTCTGGCCTAAGACGCTCCTGGGCTGATTAGCCAGAGCTCCTTCTCGGCCCTGGCCCTGGGAGCCAGAGCGGCTCCTGGATGAGGCGCTGTCCTTTTCAGCTCACCGCCCACCTCCTGCCACAGAGAGGCTCAGAGAGGAATGGCTGGTGTACAGCGCTTCTCTCTTTCTAGAAACCCGACCATTTCTCCTTCGAAGGATTAATGCTCCTTTGAACACCTTCCGAGGAGCTGGGCTAGATTCCTGCCTTACCTTTCTCATTTTCTCTCATCTCCTCATGTCCCACGTCAATATACCTGCCCACGTATACAGCAGCAGGGCAGAGGGAAAGGGAGAGGAAACGAAGCTTGGTTCCTCTCTCCTTCTCTGGGTGCTGGCGATACGGACACGGTTCAGCTGGGCGGATCGGCCAAGTTCCTGCCACTCACAGCAAACACTTGAGTGCCAGCCACAGCCTGAGCTGGGCAAACCATCTGAGATGGGGGAGTGGGGGTGGCATATGAGACCATAACAATGTTTACTGGCAGAGTGAAAAATCGGTTTGGGGTGATGGGCTCCTGGGCCTGATGTAAGTAAGCATTGTGGGCACTTGGAAACGTGGCCAAAAAAAAAAAAAAAATTAAGGGGAGATGACAGAGGAGCTTCACAAAGTGGACGCTAGCTGCCAGGCTTGGAGTTTCCAATGGGGGGGGGGGCAGGGAGGCCACGGGCAAGTCATGGAGTGCATAAGAACTGCAGCGTCCCTCCACTCTTCAAACCCTGAGATTGCCCTCCAGACATTGGATGGAGGTGGGCACAGAGTCCCGGGCAGGGGGTAGGGATGGGGGGGAGCTGGCGTTCTTGGGTGGCAGTTTCAGGCTAGTCCTGGGACTGACTCTTCCCTTTCATCACTTTTAAAGCCAAAGTGAGCCCTGGAAGCCCTTCTCTGCAGCTGTGGCCTCTCCCCCTGACTACCGTGGTTTCTCAGTGGCCTCTCTTGTGGCACGGGGCTGAAGGGTGCTGAACTGTGTCCTTGGAAGGCCTCTCCTGGTTCCCTGCTTGAGTGCTCCAAGGAGCATTGTCCTTAGCAGCTCCCTGGGGATCTGTCCCTGCTCCCTAGCAGCCCTGAGGTGCAGCAACCCAGGCTGGGGCCGGCTACTTGTCATGGATGGGTCACACCAGTGCTGGCTTCAGCCACGGTTTATCCTTCGGGGTGAGGTGTGCTCTTGGGACATCCTAAGAAGGGGTGACCTGCAGGACAGGTGATTCAGGCACGTATAGGAACATGCTGGAAGGATGTGAGATGCTCTATCTCCTTATGGTGGAAACACTTTGGAGAGGATGACTGCATCAAGGATTTGTCTCTGTTTCAGGAATTATAGGTCTGGAGCTCATGGCCTGCTCCTGCCCATCAACTAGAAAGATGAAGGTCTTAAAAAAAAAACCCACTTTGCTTTATATTTAACCTCAGCAGAGGTCGTATGGACCCTTCAAACACTGTAATGGGCGTGCCTGTCTGTCTGATTTCCAATCGCTTCGGGTAACCTGAGCACAGCTTGGGGGGGTGGGGGAGCAGGTACATCGGAACACAAAGTTCCCCATGACATCCGTAGGTGACAATACTTCCCTCTGGGAAGTCTCCCCACCTGTCTGCCAGGCCGGGGAGCAACTCCCCCAAGGGTTGTAAAGACTCATTAATGCTTGTAACGCAGCAAACGTGTGGTGCTAAGTGGAGCTCCACGCTGAGCCTGCTGGTATTTACGCAGCTCCTTTCCTTTCTGCTCTACTGGCTTGTTACATGTTTACTTTATGTCTGTAGTCATTTTAAATTCAATAAAACTAATTAAACATAAAAAGTGAAAACATGCAAAAATAAGGTATTCGATGGCATGCAGGTCCGATTGGGTTTTGGGTACCACATCCTCAGGGGTGTCTCCTCTGCAGACCTGATGGCCAGGCTCTCCTTCCCTTAGAGGATGCTGGGGGGTGGAAGAATACCAGAGGGGATTTAGAGAAAACACGTGGGACCACGCCTCCTTACCCTTTTGTAGTAGGAGGAAGACTTTTGCCAGGATGTGTCAGGGGGCGGGGCCAATGGCAGAGGGGCGGGGCCCTGGGGGAGGGGACACGGGTGGAACCAGGAGTTTCAGAGAGTAAAAACCAGATGTAAGCTGGTACGGGCAAAGGATGGGAAGAAGGGGCCCCCATGCTCTGCTTAGATTGATTTCGTTCAGCAACCTCTAGAGCTTATGTTTTGTGTATTTATGTGTGTGTGTTTCTGCAACCTTCTGAACTGAGCCCGCCCTTGCTATGGCAGCTTAAACTTACAGGAGCGTCCACGAAGAGATGTGCGTGTCCCTCCACCATCCTTCTCCTTCCCTCTCTCCCTGCTTCTCCCTCTCTTCCTCTCCCCTCTTCTCCCTCCCTCTTTCTGGCCTCTCTCTCTCTCTTCTCTGCCCTCCCTTTTCTGTTTCTTGAGGTCCTTTATTTTTTCTTCCTTTCATTTTTCTTTCTCCTCCGTGGGAAAAATAATTGATCAGCTGACAGATCTGGGTCAAGCTGGCAGGGGCTGCTCCGCCTCATGTAGGCTTGCCTAGGAGAGGGGGGAGGGGGGTCTATCCTCCCAGGTCACAGGAGCCCAGATGATAGACTACAATGGTGGTGGTGGGGGGACCAAGGAACCAGAGGGGAATTCATGTCCATAGCTGGGATCCCACTGAAGGCAGCGTCCTCAGCTATTGTGTGTTTGATACCCCAGGGTTCCACATCCTTTTTCCCTTTGCCTCTTTCCTGCTTCTGTTCCACTTGTATACCTTACTTGTTCCAGTTTCTGCCCTCATCTTTCTGCTTGCCCCTCCTTTTCTCTTCCTTCCCAAACCAAGACAGAAGATCACAGAATCTTCCCTGCTTAAGTCATATTAGAGAAATGCCCTTTTGTTTATTTGCAAGAAAAACCGAAACTCTGCCAGAAGAGCTCTGTAAGTCATTTGCAAACTGCAAAACAAACCAACAGCACTTCACATTTCCATTGCTGAGAAAAGAGTATTTCAAGAGAGACTGTCAAGCTGAGAAACCAAATATTGGAAAACACATTCTTCAGCTCTGTTACTAAGGACATCTTAGGTTACTAAATTTGATTTTTTTTTTTTTTTTGGCTTCTCGAAGAGTATTGCCCTTTACAGTAATAAAGGACTGTTCAAAAGATGGACTGGTTTTGGCTTCAGTAGCTCATTCAGATTCACTCTCCAGAGGTGCCTCCTTGGCTTCATCTTGGTGGTGTCACCAAAATCCAGTTCAACACATTAGATCTTGTTTACTTGTGCTTTGGTTCAATCACCCGGCAAGTGTTTATTGAGTTCCTATTACATAGGAATACATTGTTGTAGGTGCTGGGAATGTATCAGTGACCAAACCAACTAAAGACAGAGTACAATCCCCAGATTTGATTTGATTTGTCATCTTTTTAAATCACATTGGGAAGAACCAGCAGGATTATCAGAAATAGGGGTAGAGGGGCGCTGGGTGACATAGTCTCCTGTACAGTTGCTTGTGCAAATTACGACGGGCGGCAAGAGCACACCAACCCTGGAGGCTTGTTTTTAGATGGGGAGCGTGGGAGAGCAAGCGCAGCCAGGCTCTGGGTTCATCATGTCAGAGCTGCTGCCTTCGTTGCTCCATTGTGACTCCTGGCCAGAAGGGCTCAGGGATGTGTGACGCTCCCTCCCTTCGCACATGGACAGCAAAAGCTGCTGTGAGGTGTTGGCTTGGTGACCACTGGCTCTTGTCAATGTCGTTCAAGTTATTGGTTGGTTCTTGGCAGCACTGCCACCCTGGCCAGTGGCTTGTCCAACACCTTCATGCCCTGCCTTCTGCAGAGAACTGGATGGCCAAAGACAGCAAGGGGTGGGGGTGCTTATGCAGGACAGGATGAGGCTTGCTGAGGCAACTGATCAGGGTGAGGCAAGTTCAGTTCGTGGGGCCCTGAGGGTTTCCTATTTTAGGGTGGACTTAAGATGACCTTTCTGAGAACCCTTTCTTTGCTACCCTCTAGTGTGTTCAGTCATGGACTGAACCCACCAATCTTCTCTGTCCATGGGAATCTCCAGGCCAGAATACTGGAGTGGGTTGCCATTTCCTTCTCTGCTACCCACTCATCACACCCTGATTTAGGGTCCCTGGAATGACGGACAAACGTCGTCATTTATTTGTTCTCCTCTGATGCTCTAACTGTGGTTGGGACACAGTCTTTTTCCAGTCGTCAGCTTGTTTTCAGCTGTATGCACCCGAAGAGAATCGAGCTTCCCTTCTGCTCAGTGTGTGTTGTGGCTGCCCTCTGAACATTTTAGGGGGGTTGCTCACCTGGCTGCTTCTGTCTGCATTTCCATAGTGCTGGTGACTCTTCTTAGCATTTCCCCTGTAGAAGTACAGATAAGCACCTTTCTCATGGATCCATGATTCTTCAAGTCAAGCAACCTGGAGCAATCTGCCTTCTACTGAGGTTAGGAGGTCCTCAGGCAACAGGTGCAATGTGCCTTTGTTTGCAATACTCCCGTTTTCTAAGCCAATGGTCCTCAAATTTGTTTTACCATGGAATCACCTGAGGAGCTTTATAAAAATGTCAATGCCTGGACCCCATCCTAGAACGCTTACATCAGCATCTCTTTGTGAGAGGTTCTGATATTTTCCAGAGTTCTCTAAGAGGTTCCAACCTATGGCCAGGTTTGGAAGCCATATCTCTTTGGTTATCAGAAAACATTCTCCAACCTGGGATAAGGAACATCCCTTCTAGGAGCCTCTGTCACTTCATCTCTAAAATAAAGCGGTCGGCCTAAAAGATTTTCAAGTTTCACGTCCCACATTTTGCAATTCTGCAAATAGCCTTTCTGAGTCTAGTACTTGAAAGGTAGTGGTGCTAGGAGAAAGTATTCAGAAGCAGTGTCTGTTTGCAGGAAGCTAAGAATATAAACACAGCTACAGACGGGCGACCACAGTCAGAACATGTGAATGGCGTGTGTGCACACAAACTCCACACTGTATCATACACACTATCACATATCCACACACGCCTGTGTTTCTCATCTAGAAGGCATCCTTCAGGTGGGAGGGAAGGATGAACGAGCCACAGCATTTCAGGTAGGGGGACTCTGGAATGAGAATGATCAATCCCATAGGAGAAATACCGGAGCCTTGGAATGTGTGAATGTGGGTCAAGAATGGATGTGTTGGAGCCTGATTTAGCACGAGCTAAGTGATGGTTAGTCTTGGCAGAAGCTCCATTCATAAGTGTGAAGATTTCCATCTCTCTCTCCCGGCCTCCTCTCCCGCTCACTCCCCAGGAACCAGCTACCCAGCCTGCTGCTTCCATCTCTCTCCTTCTCACAGGCAACAAAGGCTCCGTGCTCAGAACCCCAATGTCAGTTTGGCAGCTACTGTGTTAGGCCGAGGGGGGCTGGCTCTCACCTCCAAGCCAGGTCAGACCATGCAGCGCAGGCAGGAGTGAAAGCATGCCTGTTTTGATGGAGTCAGCAGGCAGCACAGGGGGAGCAGAGCTACCGTGCGGATTTGTGCCAAGTACAGTCCCTGGGTAACTCACGAAGTGTTCCTGCTGCTGTGTCAGCCAGGCAGAGCCACAACCAGCTCAGGCCCAGAGACACTTTCATGATGGTTTATTTCAGTCCCTCTGTTGGAGCTCTGACACCCCAATGGTGCAGCTGCAGTGGTCCCCTTCTGTCTCCAATGTGGGGGAACTTGCCTCTCTCCAGAGCTATTACAAGTGATTGATCAGGAAGACAGGGAGACAAAGGAGAAGAATCTGTCCTCTTATCGATTCCAGCCCCTTGCTCTCGGTCTGGAGAGGAAACACAGCATAGTCATTGGACGGTCTGGGTCCAAGCTTTGGCTCTGCCTCCTCCTAGTCTGAAACCTTTGGCGATTTAATCAGCCTCTGAGGGCAATTCAGTTCCCTCTTGTACAAAACGGAGCTAATTCTGAGACTTACATTTAAGGCTGGTGTGAGGATTACATAAGTTACTGCAGAGAAAGTGCTCAGAACACTGCCTGGCACACAGTAAGCTTTCAATAACTATCACCTATAGTATTACGAGTGCTGCTAATACTACTACCCACAGGACAAGGCTGTTTTTTCTTCGACATGACTTTTCTTCAAATATTTGAAAACACAATTCCCTCCCCTTCTCCCTAAGTTAAATATTCCAAGCTTCTCTCCTGCTTTCTGTATAGTCATTCATAGAAAGGGTGCTGATGGCCCTTTCCTAAAATTATTCTGGTTATGCTGTTTTCTTCTTAAGGTAAATCTCTTCCCCGTGTGCTTTGAGTATTATAGGATGTGGCCTCACCTGATTCTAAATCCAGATAAAATGAAATCTCTGCTCTCTGAAAAGACATGACCCGGGGGTGCCAGCCTCTCTCCAAACCCTTTGTCCTCTGGTTCCATGAATTCCTAGGGCTTTGCTGAGGCTTCCTCCTAGTAAGTGTGCACCTGCTCCCTCTACTGATGGCTGTCCTGTCCACCTGGCAAAAACTTGTTATGAATCAAGACAGAACTCCAGGCTCAGTGTCTTGCCGAAGCTCCTACTGCCTTCTTTTCTGCCCCCCCCCCAAGGCTCTGGTGCATCTTTCCGGTCTTTGCATCTATTGCAAGTTTGTGTAGCTCCCTGCTGACACCTCTGTCTCCCGTAAGTGGACAGTGAGCTTCTGGAGGTCTGGGACGGCCTTGTGTACCAGCACACCTAGCACAGTACCTGGCACACAGTTGACCAATGTTTATGGACAAAACAGAAGGGGGAGAGAAAGAGAGAGAGAAGTGCCCTCAGGTTTATCAGGAGCCATAGAACCCTGTAGACTCTGGGCGAGCTATAATTAACCCTTTTTTCCCCTATGACTGTGTCATGCTGTTCACACAACAACCTGACCTTGGAACTTGCCCTTCTCTGAAGTCTGTTTATCAGATTCAACTCATCTCTTCCTCTGACAAGATCTCTTTTAGACTCTGAATATGAAACTACACACATCAGTCACCCCTGCTGGCAATCACCAGCCATAAAGCAGATGTTATAGGTACCCAGGTAGTGGAAATGAGCTCTCAGTCTCCCTGGCAAAACTCACCCAAGAGCCGGAAATGGTCCCTCTAGGGGCTAGCTGATCAGAAGCTTGGAGGAGGGGGCTGCTCTCTGAGGTGGCATCAGAGGGCATGGGAAAGTCAGACCTAAGACAAAAGGAGAGTGACTGGTGGGTTTTCTTCATCCAGAGAAGGTGAAGAGGCTCAGTGCTTCCTACCCACTTCTTCAAAGCTACTCTGCCTCCTTCTTCACCACTCCCTACCCTGGGGACATTTGACTGTCTTCTAAATAGCCAGAGGAGACCTGACCCAGGCACAGCAAGATTAATTAACAGCCTTTTTTCTCAATGCAATTGGTGATGCATAGACATCTGTAGTTCAATAAGCCATTTTGTCAATTCTGAAAACAAACAAGAATATTCGTTCTATATTTCTCTTTCCTTCCTCCCTTAAAACTTCTTAATAGAAGGATTTGAATGTCTTATCACCACTTTTTCACCACTCTCTGGCCCTGCTGAATTCTTGTCCAAGGCTTAAATAGTTTAATCAAGTCTAGAAACTTTTCACAGACTTTCTAGAATCGTGGGAGGTACCTTGGAATTTGCCTGGTCTCCCACCTGAATGATATTGGCTAATTCCTGCTCACCAGCTCCAGGACCCCCAGGGAGCAGATACTGAGTTGTGGTCCTGGTTCTGGCTGTCTATCCAAATCACCTGTGGAGATTGTTCAACTCATAAAAAATCTCATTGTATGTATCAAAATGGGGTGAGGTCATCTCTACTTTGAAACACTTAGGACTTTCAGTGCAGATACAGCTGAGAATAACTGACACCAGCCCCATTTCATAGTAGATAAACTCTGCAAGAAAGTACTGCTCAGTATAAGTTCTACCCTTTCTCTTTATACATAGTGTTCTAAATTTGTTCCGGACAGCAATATGCTTGTTTATAATATGCACCTCTGAGATTTGCTTAGAGCTGAGGATGGTCATGCCATGTGAGTCAAGCCAATGGAAAGTAGGCAAAAGTTTCCCAGGTGGTGGTTTGAGTGTTGTACCCAAGAAGCCTGTGCTTTATGAACCCTACCGCTCCTACATCTTTTCTTGACTGAGAGCCTGGCATACTATCCAGGGGTCCAGGAACCAACCTGCAAACAGAAGGGCAAAAAAAAAAAATTAAAAAACACTTACAACCAGAATGGCAAAACAGGAAGCTCTTAGGTTGAACTAAATGAATTTGCTGTTTGAGTAAATCAAAAATAGTCGAATGTAAACAATTTCACATGGCTCAGTCTAACAGAAGGACCCCAAATTCAAGATAACATAGCAGTCATGCCAGCTGCACAATATGTATTTTCACACTTATTATTTATGGAAAATATTTCCTTATAATTAGGATTCCATTACTTGTAGCTGAATACAATGCTAGTAAATCTACATGGAAAAAAAACGTGCCTCTTGCTGACTTATGCCCGTTAGAGCCACTCAAAGTACCAGTAATATTGTGTGATCCTGTTTCTAAGAGAAGACTGTGATGGATCCTAGTTATCTTACCTTCAAATCTTAGTTCCTTGTCACCATTATCATGCATAACTTCTAAACCACTAATCACTGTGATCGCTATCTTCTAAGCATGTTCCAGTTTGATGATGATTCACTAAAAGACATTACCAGACAGATTGTTCCTGCAGTAGTCTGATTGGCAAAGTGGGGAGCGGGTTATTGCCTACTACATTTTGGACTTGATACATCAGACCACTTTATTATTACACCCATTTCTTTTCTTGTTCAGATATTCCACACTATCGCTCATTGAAGTTGCACTCATTCTCCTGTCTAAATTGCTGTTATTCAAGACCTCTCCCATCCTTGCTTTTATGTGTTTGAAATTTCATTGCATGTGGGTCCATTATTTAAATCCACTGAGGCTATTTTTGTATTCTGATGGGCTGTCCTCATTAGTTTCCTGTCATTCCCAAGTGATATAAACTTGTCATGTCCACATCACCAAGGTGAATGATTAAAAAACAGCAAAATCATAGATTCAAGAGTACAGCCGAGTTCTTACTTACATTTTTTTTTTTTCCAAAAGGCCCTGGGTCGGTTATTTTTTTTTATTTTTATTTTTTTTTTATTTTATTTTTTTTATTATTGTTTTTGCCATACATTGTCATGATATCACCATGGGTTTACATTTTTATTTCAACTACTCCAGAATGATTTTTTCAGACCCTACTGTGTGCTGGCCATAAACAATAAGTCCTAGTTGTTACATAAGACAACTCAAGACAACATAGTAAGTGTTGGGATGAAAGCAAGTCTTGTTTGCTATGGCCACACTGAGATTTTTCAGGTCAAAGAACTTTTCTAGAAGGAAGAGATGCTAAAGCTGAGACACAAATGTTACTAGATTCAACCAAGTAAGAGGAGAGAGAAGTATTACAAGCAAAGGAATCGGCATATGCCAAATCCTAGAAACAGGAGACCATGGTAGGAATTTAGGAATCCAATACCAATCTGGCTAGACTGAGTATGTTTGTGTAGTTTCCTGGGATAAAGCAGGGGTGGAGGCAGCTTGTAGGTAGAAAGACAAGGGGTGCTGTTAGAGAAGTAGCCACAAGTCACACTTTGAGTGGCTTTCTTGTTTGTGTTAAAGATTTTGTTCTGAGGGACGAAAGGGTTGTATGCCAGAGAGCAGCATGATTAAGTTTGCAGTGTTAATTCATAAATAACGCTATTTAGGTCACTTAAAAATGTTAAAATGTTACTCTAGTTGCAGTGTGGGAATGAATGAAAAATTAGAGGATGTGGCAGCCAAGCAGGCATGAGTTAACCAGGTGAGACTGACAGAGATAAGGAGATGTGGGTATTCAAGCATCATGGACTTAGAGCAGGGGTCCCCAACCCCCAAGGCCACTGACAGCTACCTGTCCAAGGTCCATGGCTGGTCAGGAACTGGCCTCACAGCAGGAGGTGAGTGATGAGAGAGACAGCAAAGGTTCATCTGCAGTTCCTCATTGCTCACATTGCTGCCTGAAATATACCCTGCCCCTCATCTATGGGAAACTTGTCTTCCCCACAAAACCAGTTCCTGGTGCCAAAAAGGTTGGGGGCTGCTGACTTAAAGGATAGGACCTGGAGATGGAGAGGAAAAACAATGATGCACAAGGAAGCAAAATGGAAGAGGACTTCTCATATCTGGGTAAATAGGACACAGGCAGGTTTTAGGGAGAGTGTGATGAGTGCAGTTTGGGTCTCGATGGTTTTATTGGTGTACACAGAGCTCTCTGATATGAAGTCAGCTGGGTGAATCTGGAACTCTGGAAAGATACCTGAGCTTGAACAAAGAGGGTCTTTGACACAAATATAGTGACTTACCCAAGAAGGGAGATGATGAGAAATGGGGCAGACAACCAGGATTTAAGGATCAGGAAGGGAAGAGATCCTGGGAAAACAATTGACAAGAAGTGGCCAAAGCATGGGAGAAAAACCAGGAGAGTGGGATGACACTGGGGTTAGAGGATGTGTGTTTGGGGCAGGCAGGAGCCTTAGCCACCACATCAAATATTGCTGAGGATCAACTAAGATCAGACTTAGAGGCAAGAATATCTTCTATTCTCTTGGGAAAACAGTCTTTGGGAGTGGAACCATAGTGTAGGGATCAAGTGGGGTGAGAATAAAAAATGTGGATCATTATTAAGTTTTTTTTTTATTTTTACTTATTTATTTTTTTTTACACCTATTGAGATGATGCTTGGCTGTGTGGAAAAGAACCAGCTACAGTGGTTTAATAAGGTAGAGGAAGACTGGGGAGGTACCAGACACTTGGCCATGTCATTCACATCCCAGGTTCCCTCTCTCTTTCTTCACCATTAACCTCAGCAAGGTTATCCTCATGGTTTATCCTCATGGTTGCAAAGTGGCTGCTTCACCTGTAGCCTCCCTTTTTTATCCCACACCAGAAGAAGGAAGGGACAAGGAGAAACTGTAGACACATATATGAGGAAAACCTCTGAAATTCCCAGGATAGTTCTGCTTATGTCTAGTTGGTGAGAAGTATGTCACATGCCCACCCTTAATGCCAAGGAGGACTGGAAATAGATTTTTTTTTATAGCTGGGCACATTGTTACACTTTTTTTTTTTAATTTTTAAAATTTTCTTTACTGTATTGTGTTAGTTTTGCCATACATTGACATGAATCTGCCATGGGTATACATATGTTCCCCTTCCAGAACCCCCTTCCCTCCTCCCTCCCGATTACCTCTCTCTGGGTCACCCCGGTGCACCAGCCCTGAGCATCAAACCTGGGCTGGCGATAGATTTCACATATGATAATTTTATTGGTGTACACAGAGCTCTCTGATATGAAGTTTTTTGTTTTTTTTTTAAAGGGAGATAAAGTTGCAACACTAATGGGAGCTATAGTTGGAGAGGTTTGTTGCTTTTGTAAAACAGAGAAGACAGATCTGAACTCTTGTGAGTGGGGCTGGTAAAGGCGGGTGGTGAATGGGAGATAAGAGGTGGCTACCCAGGTGAGGGCCCTGGAGGAATGTGGAGCTGGGTGGGTAAATCTTGAGCATAGGAAAAAAAATGGGACTTGCAGAGAAGGAAAAAAAAAAAAAAAAAAACAGTATCATTACCATTAAAAGTAAGGAAGGAACCACATATTTGAAAATATCTATTACCTTTGGGTTCAGACAGAAATGACAACCACACAGTGAAAGTGGTTTAAAGAAGATAGACGTGTCTCTCTCTGGTTACAAAACTACCCCTCTGTGTTCCTGGCTGGTACAGTGTTCCCCACCTCAGGGACCCCACCCTTTCCAAGGTTTGGATCCAGTGTACAAGGTCTAAGAGGGCAACATCCTTGTGCCAGGCCATGGGATGGAAGAGGAGAAAAAAATAAGGGGAAGAATGCACACACAAACTATCTCCCAAGGATGCTCCCTCCCTTGAAGCCATCACAGAATGTCCTTCCTCACAAGTCCTGGGCCAGAGCTCAGTCAGTCACTCAGGCACACTGAGATGCAAGGCAGTGTGGGCAATGTACCACCCACTCTGGATGACCACATGCCCAGACAACCTCAGGGGCCTGTGACCATGGAAGATGGGGAGGGCGAACAGTAGGAGCGAATTCACGTTTTATAGAAGGAGGAGGTTAAACACCCCTTGACGAGGCTGGGAGGGGCCCCATACGAGTGCATGGTTAAGGCCTTCCCACTTATTCTGTGGCGTCTAACCGTGGGTTTTCAACAGCTCTGGGCCTTACGAAAATGCAAATACCATAATCGATACTAGTTACTACCAATAAGGATGGTTATTAGTTTTTAAAAATGGTGACGATATAGAGAAACTGGATTGGAACACTTGTGCACTGTTGGTGGGAAGGTAAAGTGGTGCAGTCACTGTGTAAAATTGTTCTTGGTTCCTCAGAAAATCAAAAACAGAATTACCATATGAGCCAGCAGTTTCACTTCTAGGTATATATACCCCCAAAATTTGAAACAAGAGACTCAAACAGATATTTGCAAGCCAAAGTTCACAGCAGCATTATTCACATTAGCGAAAAGTGGAAGGAACCCAAGTGGCCAGCCATGGAGGAATGAATAAGCAACATGTGGTCTGTACATACGATGAGATATCATCCAGCCTTATGGAAATGAGGGAGTAACATTCTGACACGGGCTGCAGCCTGGGTCCCCAGCCTCTGGGATCTAACGCCTATAATGTTCTGAGGTGGAGCTGATACAATAATAATGGAAGTAACCTGCACGATAAATGTAGTGTTCTTGAATTATCCCCATACCATGCCCCCCCAACCGGTCTGGGGAAAAACTGTCTTCCAAGAAACCGGTCCCTGGTACTAAAAAGGTTGGGGACCCCTGGACAACACGGGGAAACCTCGAAGACATTATGCCAAGTGAAATGTCAGACACAAAAAAAACAGATATCGTGTGATACAGCTTCTATAAGGGACTTAGAACAGGAAATTCATAGACGAAAAGCAGAATCGAAGTTACCAGGAGCAGGGTGGGGGCTTATTATTTTGTGGGTACAGAGATGCTGTTCGGGAAGATGAGAGATCTGGGGACACGAATGGGGGTTATGATTGCACACCACTGTGGATGTTCTTCATGCCACGGAATCATACACTTAAAAGTGGTTGAAACAGAAAATTCTATGTGTATTTTACCACAATCAAGACAAATGGTAAAACAGGAGCTGATTAGTAGTCTGTGGCACTGTATGGATGCAGGTAAACTTTGAAACTTAGTGACAGGAACTTGAAGAAGTTTGCATCCAATAGCTTTTATTTTCTCTGAGTGTAATTCATGGAAGGTTTATGTGTGCATACTCGTGTATATAAGTTTCCTGTGTATGCCTATAACTGTAGAGGCTGGCTATTTTTTTTTTCCCAGAAAGCAGAAAAGAACTGAAAATAGTTGTGTGCATAATGATGGAGAGAACTGGCTGGAGAATCTGAGGGATTCCACGTAGTATTAATCACGCCTTTCCTCATGGCATTCTTTTCTTTCTGGATTTTAAAATTATTGTTATTATTTTTACTGAAGCATCGTTGATGTATACTATTATATGTTGCAGGTGTACAGTATAGTGAGTCATAATTTTTAAGTGTTATGCTTCATTTATGTTACTGTGAAATGTCAGTTTTGATCCTCTTTCCTCCGCATGTGTAAGTTATGATATGAGCTACTCTCACTGTATTTTCCATCTCTTTTCCCCATCATTTAGGAGATATACTAGACTTTCTCCCAAACATGGTCAAAACTCATCTCCAACTCAGTTCTCACATGAACTCTGTAAGGAATTACGGGGAGAGAGTTTTGCGTTTACAGTTTACAGAGCCCATCCATGTAAAATATATTTCTTGATCTCCATACCAATCAAAAAATTCTTTTCTCATCTCAGTTCCACTGTTAACTCTGCCTTTAGAAACTTAGGAGGGTTTTTTTGTTCGTTTTTATTCTGATGGCTTTATATCCCTCATCTGTAAATGGAATATTTAAACTTTCTTGAGATGTAGTTTTCAAGTTTACATGGATTATCTTTACATGGATTATCTTGTGAAATTTGTCTCTCCATTCATACTGAAAAAGTAAAGCCAGGGACCCTAGGAGGGTTCTGAACAGTCACGTGTTCAGAAGGAACACGTGACTATTTCTCCCTACGACGGCATGCGCACGCCCCCCCACCTGACCCCTCTCCCCGCTAAGTCACTCACCAATGGCTTCCATTCTGTTTCTGAACTTCCCTATGTCTCCAGTGCCAGCTCAGGCTGCAATCATTGCTCACAGGACTACTGTTGCCTCTGAACGGGTCTCTATACCAGTCTGCATCCCAGCTCAGCCCTTCTTCCGTCTTGCCCATCACTGATTATCTTGCTACAAAAACAAATTTAGCCACGTGAGTGCTTAACTGAAAATCTCCATTAGCTGCACATGGCTCTCAAGATAAAACCCAAGTTCCTTAACTTGGTACAGGTGGCCCTTCCCCCTCTGCCCAGCCTGGGTCCTGCTCTGTCTTCCGGAGATACTTCTCGTGCTGCCATCCAGCCCCACGGACCCAGACACTGACCCTGCACACTGACTTGGAAACTGACCCTGGAAACTGATCCTGCACACTGATCTGGAAGCTGATGCCTTTCCACATCACAGGGACCCTGCAAAACTCTCGGCCCAGGGATGTCCTTCCTGAGAGGTCAACAGCTTGCAACCCTGCACACACTTGTGTCAACGTTGAGAGGGGCAGACAGAAGACAGCCAGGAACAGCGTTTAAAAGGCTGGAAAAGGAGAACAAAGGGGTTTTGAGACCTGCTCAGACTCACCGATTCTATCCACAGGGGATCCCTCTTGGCAGTTTCCTTGTCAGGAGGTGGCCTTGTAGCCCAGGCATCCATTATATCCAGTGCAATCTTGGTCCTTGAATCAGAAAGTCTGGGGCTCTCTGAAAAGGCGGCTACCTGTGTCTGGAGAAGCCCCTCAGATGGGTGAGTCACCATAAATGTCGAGAACCGCTGACGTCAGGCAGCCGTACAGCACAGGCGAGGAACTCTGATAGGAAGGAAGGGCTGCCCTGGAGGCTGCTGGGGCCTCAGGGGAGGGGCCTCAGTTTCTCTGGAATATTCCCACCTTAGGAAAGAACCTGCAGACAAAGCAAACTTGGTGGTACGAAAGCTATAGTGAGTGAGGGAATGTTAGTCACTCAGTCGTGTCTGACTCTTTGCAACCCAAGGACTGCAACCCGTCAGGCTCCTTTGTCCATGGGGATTCTCCAGGCAAGAGTACTGGAGTGCATAACCATTCACTTCTCTAGGAGATCTTCCTGACCTGGGGATGGTACCCAGGTCTCCTGCACTGCAGGAGGATTCTTTACCATCTGAGCCACCAGGCAAGTCAACAGATGTATGTAAACTCTGTGAGTAAATGAGAATTTCCTTTTGGGTTGCCAACCCTAGTAAATAAAAATCCAGGACGCCCCACTTATTTCCAGATAAGCGATTCCTAACTTTTAATTATGCATAGCACATACTTATACTAAAACTTACTTGCTATTGATCTGAAATTCACATTGAAGGGGGCGTCTTGTTTTTGTGCCATGTTCATCTGACACATGACTCTTGTCCATACATCTTAGACCTCAGGAAAATGGCCAGATCAGATTTAGGAGTCTAAGAGGTAAAAGTTTTCTTGGCTTCTCTTCTTTTTAGTGGGGAGGTATGTAGTTTGGCAGTGGCGAGAAAAGAGATGGCTTCTCTTTCTGGCTCACTGGATTATATATAAAATCCACATTTGGGGAAGATAGAGAAATAGAGAGGAAAAACAGATGGTGGTTGAAAGTGGCCCAGGTGCCAGGAAGTCCCTCTCCTCAGTTGAGCTAACTGAGCACCTACTATGGTCCACCCCCTGAACCCACAATCCCACAACAGAATGAGGGGCCAGCTGCAGGGAGACCGAATCCATCCCTCAGGACCCTGCCTGTGGGCAGCTTTTCTGTAGCCCCTGGCTTACCTGCTCCAGGTGGCAGGATGCCGCCTCATAGGGTGGGGCTGTGGTGCAGAGACTGGGGGATGAATGACAAGCTTCCTAACAGGATGCAGCTGAGGGAGCCGTGTGCTGACAGAACAATTTGCTGGTGCCCAGAATATCCGCCCAGCTCTGCAAAGCGGCAGCCGGGGCGTCAGGAGAAATTTCAGGATTTATCATTCGCCGGGGTGTCAGGTTTTCTGGGAGCCGCATGCTTCCCACCGCACTTTTCCAGACCTGCAGCCTTGACTAGAGGCTTCCAGAGCCTTAGAAGTAACATGCAAAACTAGTCCCTTTTTCTCCCTCCCGGATCCACTGGTGTTTATGTAAATGACTGGAAAAGTCGTTTTAGGCTTATTTCTGGAGCTTAAGGGCTTGGTGAGAAGCCTATTATTGAAAAATCAGAAAACTGAAAAGCAACTTCTTAGACAATGAATTAGCAGCTCGAGGAGTGTGTGTAAGGCCCAGTGCACTGTAACTGGCTGCCTTGCAAACAGGAACTCCCCCAGGACTCAGTCCTCAAACACGTGGCAACAGGATGTCTGTTTCAACACAGTGAGTAATCAGAGGAGATTTGCAGTTAATCCAAGTAGAACAGAGAAGTGTCCAAGGCAAGGCCAGGAAGAGGAGACTAGAAGCAAGGTGAGGGGTGGCCCAGAGCTTTTGGACCTGGAGTGCCAAGTGCAACTGAGATAGCCCTGGAGGGCTGGAGGGTTGGGGGTTGACCCACTCAAGCCCCTGAGGCACCAGCCACCCAGAGGGGAGACCTCGGCTTGGCTTGCATTGATGCAAATGAGAACATAAACACAGCGCCTGGCTCTTCTGCTTGACCAGCAAGGTAAACTTTGGGAGGGAATGAACAAGACTTTGCTTATTTGCTGGACAATTCTGAGTCCCAGACTGGCTTGCGGGGCAGGGGTTGGGCAGGCGGGGATGGACTTGCCACTTGGGAGGTGCCCTTTGGGCGGTGGTTCCACATTGTCTTTCAGGACACTGTTCCCTTCTCAGGGCCATCACAGTGGTTCTGGGTGTGGTTAGTACCGCCTGGGCACTTGTCAGAAATGCTAGTTCTGGGGCCCCACTCCAGACTTCTAGACCAGGGATCCCCAGTCTCCGGGATCTAACGCCTGTTGATCCGAGGTGGAGCTGATGTAATAATAATAGAAACGGAGAGCAGAATAAATGTAATGCGCTTTGAATCATCCCAAAACCACCCTCCCCAACTGGATCCATGGAAAAATTATCTTTCCCCAAACCAGTCCCTGATGTCCAGAGGGTTTGGGATCCCTGGTCTAGACCCTCAAAAATGCTGAAGCTAATGAGGCCCCACTATGAGCGGCTTAAGAGGTTCTCTAGTGACTCGGATGCTCGCTGTTGCTGACTTCTGAGAAGGGACTAGTGTGCTCATGTGGAGGCCGTGATACAGGCAGGTGAGGTGGGCTTGTCTTTGAGTGCAGCCCTGGCCAGTTTCAGATCTCGGAGCAATTCTGTGCTCATCATCCCCTGTCCCACTCCCCTCCTGGGCCTTTGGGGCTATGGGGAAAAAAATGAAACATTTATCAAACATGTCCCAGTCCTTGGTGCCAGTTACCAGTGAATGTTTTATGTGTAATATTTTATTTAGTCCTTTTCTACAACTTGTGAGCGCGTGTTGCAGATAGAATTTTATCACTGACCAAAATTTTGGCTCCAAAAGGTCAGATCACGGGGTCTGGATGTTTCCAGACCCTGTGCTCTTTGCACCGAACCCCCATAGCACCTCTGACACTAGCATCCTCTGCCTGAAGAAGCCCTTGGGTGCCACCTACACAAAGCGCCTGCCAGCCTGGCAGGGCCCCGCTTGGCCTCTCACCCTCCCCCACCCAGCCGGCTCCTTGCCTCATGTTAATTTCCCACCTGAGCACTGAGCACTTTATAAATAGCAAATCTAAAATGAATTTTCTACCAGCGATCATTAGCTCCCTTGACATCCATTAAACATTCTCGCAAGCAGAGTGAAGTGACAAAAGGGATTGATTTTTACAGTGTGCTTAATAGGGGAGAGAAAGAAAGGTGTTGACAAGTCCTTTTTTTTTTTTTTTTGTCCTGATATCACGAGGAATTTGAAATCAGTCAAATGACTTTTATCTGAAAAAAAGAAGGCTAGGATTGGGGGCGGGAGGAGAGAGGGGTGGAGGGAAGAGGCTTTCTCAGCTCAGCCCATTGCTGCATCTGTGACAGGTAAACATAAAGTTAGTTAGCTTGGGCTGGCCACCAAGATGAATATGTCAGATTTAATGCTTCAAAATACATAGGGTCCTAGCCAGGGAGGGTGTGGGGACTGGTGGTAGGCGGGGGAAGTGAGCGGTAGCAGGGAGAGGGAAAATCACCCGTCTTCTGCTGAAACTACTGGAAGAATAAATGTGTTGATGCAATAGTCGGAGTCAGAGAAGGCTGGCATATGAGGCACGGTAGCTGAAAATTCAACTTTGATTTCAATTTTCATATTTGTCAGCAGTAATTAGATTCACGAAATGTTGTGCCACTGTTCTAAAATACTAATAAGTAGAGGCCTTTGTAGTGTGGTTAATGGAGTCTTTTTTTCCTAGTGGTCTAGAAAAAATTTCATTAAGGCGCAAAGTCATACTATATTACAGAGCTTCACCATCATGGACCCTGCTGCCACGGTAACACCATCCGAGACCGAAGCCCTCTGCCTGACCAGATCCCCTGGCTGGGAAGGGGCCTGGGGCTTCATATGCCTCAACTGTCCATCATTTTTGACCTGCACGGACCTCCGTGGGTCACGGGGGAAGCCAGCTGGCCAGAGACGAAAAGAAGCAAATTCAATAAAGGATCGTCGTCAAGAGGATAAGCCTGTGAGAGCAAGTGGAAGAGAGGACAGGAGGAGAGGGTGGGCAGGTAGGCGCCTGGCCCTGGCTGAGAAGTGTGGCTTCCCCCAGGAGAGTAAGTCCCCTCTCTGAACATCTCCAGACAGGACCCCTCCCTGGCTCAGCTCTGAAGCCCTACCAGTGCAGAACCCAAGGACGGCGTGCCCCTCTCCTCCCAGGCCCGCTTCTGCTTGGCACAGGCCGGTTTCTCTGGGAACAGGGTTTGCTGAAAAGGTTCAAGATCTGTGATATTTGAGTGACTTTTCCCTGGGGTGTCCTAACCTCTCACTGATGTCCCAGGAAATTCTCTGTAGGCAGGATGTGCCGGGGATAATTGCACCTGCCTGGGTAAGGCTGCAGTTTCCACATTCTCTAGAGAGCCTGACGGAGCTGGGGGACTGGGCCACCTCTGCTCTGTTCGCTCCACCTCAGCGCCGCTCCCCTGCCACCACGTTGGCCCCCTCAGATGGCCGCGACTGCTTGACAGACACGGCAACAGCGACAGCAGCCTCTTAGCTGGGCTCTCGGAATCTCGTGAACTCAAGAACTCTGCCGTGATGCACTCAACTCTCTTCCCCAAAGTCCTGGAGAGAAGCCCAAGCGGTCAGTCCTGAGGCCTCCAAGCAATAGAGGAAAGAAAGAGCGGTGGACGTGTGTGGCCTCCTCCACCAGCCCCACACTCGCCCTCGGTCGAAACTGTGCTTTGCTCGGCCCAGGAGAGGAGTGACTTGGAGCTGCAGTACCTGAGCCTTGGGTGGGCGATGCTGGAGGACCGTGTGGACCGAAGGAGCCGACCAGGTCGGCAGGAGCATTCGTGGTGAAGGTAGGGTACCTCCGGGCCCCCAGCTGGTCACCCTGCCTGGATCCCACTCTCCCGGGCCTTCCCGCCACCACACCCCTGTATGCCTGTCTCTGGCTGTATCTCGTTCGCCAGAGCTTGCACACCTCCTCGGATCAGGCCTCCCCCTGCCCTCGCCAGTCCTCTCCTCACCGATCGTGCCTTGGCTCCCTCCCGCATCTCCCCAGCAGCATGCGCCAGATCTTATCCCTGGGCGGCACTTCAGGATGAAAGGAGGAGGGGATATTACATCCCTCAGTGATACCCGTGGCAATTGGGAGAGGCTTTTGTTGTGTCATTTCCTACCTCCTTCAGCCTATTAAGCAAACAAAAGTGCTTGTGGAATGAGAAATGTAAATGGCCCACGCAAGCCGATTAATCCTAGATGTACAATTCCATTAATAAGGCCGCTTTTTAATAGGCGGCTCTGGCAGCGGCGGCGGGCAGGCCAGGAATTGATGTATTCTTTGTAATTGTATTGCAACTAATAGGATGTGAGGAAAACGGTACAGAGAAGCAGGTCTTTCAATACCGCTTTCTAATCAGTCGAAATAATGACTTGCAGGGGAAAGCCTTGAAAAGTAACGGCACACATAATATATAACATCATCCAGGGATGACCCTTTCTTCCAAATCCCAGCTTGGGCTTCTTCCTTTCATTCCTTCTCCTGACCTCTCTCTGTCTGCCTCCCTCTTCCACCGCAGGTGATCGCCTAAACCCAGGCACCTGGCATGTCGAGCTGGGAGACCCACACATCCCCAGGCTCGAGGATTGTGAGGTGCAGAGGTGCAGAGCCTGTTGGCTGAGATTGCTTTTCCCAGCACTCTGGAAGTCATGTTGGGGAGTGGAGAGAGGCAGGGTGATGGGGAGGGGAGGGGACTCTAGGAGGGACCCGGGCTGGGGCTCACACAGTTACCTGAATGCCTTTGGATCTGTCTCTACCCCTCTCTGGGTTCCCTGCCCGCTCCAAAATGCAAGGAATCTGAGTGAGTTCTCAAAGAATGGGTTGGGGGAAGCTGGTACCCTAGTATTCCAGGGATAAGCAGAGCCAGTGACTGTGCCCAGGACCTGAATGCCTGTCACCCAAGCTCTGCCAGGCTCAGGTGTCTGCACTGCATGTGGCCCCTCCAGAGGTCCTCGCTGTGCATCCTAGTCACAGATAAACTTGTTCATCACTCCCTCCTTCCTGCCCTGATTCAACAAATACTGGCGGGGCCCCACAATGCGCCAGGCTCTGCTATAGGTTCTGATCAGGCCGCAGTGAGCAAAACAGACTCAACCGCACTCTTGCCCTCGTGGCATGTGTGGAGGCCGTAAAACTTGTGCTGAGCCCTCACCGCGGGTCTTATCAGGACGGGGCCTGCTCGCTGGACGAGACCATTCCAGGACAGGAACTGGAGCACTGGCCCTCTGCTGTAGGCACAGTGGAGGAGCCAGGCCCCCTGCCAGCCCCTTGCTCCCCTTGCCAGCCTCTCCTGGTCACTGGGTCTCTCTCCTGCCCATTTGTATGCGGACTCTGACCCTCCCTTGGTCGCAGGCTGGAGAGTAAGTATAAAAAGAAAAGGCAAAGCACATTTCAGTTGAAATCCCCAAGGAAACTGATGTGATTGCCGTACAGAAATGCTTCCAATAAGGGTAGAAAGGAATATTGCTTTTATAGCTTTGGGGACATAAAACATTTAGGAAATGTGATTGACTGGCAGGGCCTAATTTATCATTTATCTCGTTCCCTCTGCTCGCTCTCTGTCTTCTCCCCACAACACCCGGGTGGACAGAAGCAGGCAAACTTTTTTCCCCTTTTTGCTTTCCTTTCTTCTCCTTCTCTCTTGGAGACTCGGATTTATCATCATTCTGTTAAGCAGGAGAACTCCTGTGGCTATTTATAATTAATGCTCAGAAACCTGCCAATCCATTTAATGACACTGGCAGGTCAAGGCCCCCTTATAGCTCTCCATTAATCATCATTAGAACAGCTCTGAGTTTTTACATTCTTTTTAAATGTTAATTCACCTCTGTAATGCTCCTTTTAGTTAAAACTGTAAAGAGGCAAGTGGCTGGTGGCTTGGTGCTGCCCGCCAGGGGAAAGGCATGGTGGAGTTGATAAAGCCCGCCTGGCTTCTTCTGTTCTTTGTCCTCCACCCCCTATCCTCGGCACCAGATGTCAACCCCATTTGTTCTTTGTGTGCCTATATTTATCTGTAGCAAAAGTGCCTAGTGACTTAAAGTTCTGGGCCAATCAACAAACTCTGATGTCTTTGGACTCTTGGGGCAACAGCCCCTGAGGAGTTGCTAAGCCAGGGTCCTGACATGGTTTGGTGGCTCTTAAAGGTGATATAGGGCATCAAGAACTCCGGAGGTAAGCGGGGCTGAGAACTGCCCACATGGCTTATCCAACACTTGCAAACAGGCAGCACATGAGCTGTTAAAAGGGGTCAGGGCATATGAAGAATTCTCTACATGCCACCCGTCTCCTTTTGGCCACTAATGGGCTCTGAGACTTTGGGCAAAATATTTCATCTTCCTCCTCATGTACAAAATGGGGCCCATGTCTGTCCTGCCTAACAGATAAGGTTAAATCCATAAGGAAAAATTAGAGTTGAAATTATACTCAGCTTTGAAAACTGCTAAATTGATGCACAGCATCAGGTTTCACCCTTCCCCACCTCTCCTGCCCTCTTAGCCTGCATCAATCATACCCAAGTGTCTGTGCCCTCAAACTTCTGTTGTTCAGGCACTATTTCGTGTCCGACTATTTGTGAACCCACGGACTGTGGCACGCCAGGCTCCTCTGTCCTTCACAGATTTTACTCAACTCATGTCCACTGAGTCGGTGATATTATCTAACCATCTCATCCTCTGCTGCCCTCTTCTCCTTTTGCCTTCAATATTTCTCAGCATCAGGGTCTTTTCCAATGAGTTGGCTCTTCACATCAGGTGGCCAACAGTTTAGAGCTTCGACTTCAGCATCAGTCCTTCCAATGAGTATTCAGGGTTGATTTCCTTGAAGACTGACTAGTTTGATCTCCTTGTAGTCCTCCATAACTATTGCTTTATATCATCTTTCTCAAGTCAGAAAAGTATATTTTGAATCATCAGTATCTGTATAGCAAAGAGAATGTTAAATCCTAGAGGGGGACCTCTATTGGATTGGCCAAAAATTTTGCTTAGGTTTCTCCTTTAAAATGTTACAGAAAAAACAGAACAAACTTTTTGACCAACCCAATAGATCAGAATATCTCCTCTGTTACTTATTAGCTGTGCAGCTCTGAGCACTTGCCTCATCTTTGTGAGCCTTTTGTTTCTTATTGTTGGGCTTGATGTTTATAAGGCCCCTTGACCTAGTAATGCCTATGATTTTCTTGCCTGTCCCAAAGGGCCAGGGGAGGGACTCAACCTAACAGTGACGAAAGGGTCCCTTTGACCATCTGAGCTCTTAAATGTTCCTTGTCTTGTCAAGCCACATGGCCTAGAATTTAGAACTCTAACAAAAGCAAGCCGAAATTGATATGGAGAGTAGACAGTGTATTCTTAGAATAGAAAAGGTACATTTAATTCACCTTTGATTTCTCTTGATTCCATGCACCTTTGTGCAAGGCCTTTGGAACTATGAACTTGACCTCATTTTCAATGTTAGTCACTCAGTTGTGTCCGACTCTTTGCGACTCCATGGACCATAGCCCGCCAGGCTCCTCTGTCCATGGGATTTCCCAGGCAAGAATACTGGAGTGGGTAACCATTCCCTTCTTCAGGGTATCTTCCTGACCCAAGGATCAAACCTGGGTCTTCTTTAACTGAAGCTCAAAGAGGTAGGGTGGTAGTTCAAGGTTCATGTACTTTGTACTGTCCAGGGTCACAGGTCAAACTCTGACCTCTTGGGTTTAAGTCCAGGTTCTCTCTGTTTTCTTGGTATGACTTCATCTTGTCCCCTCCCCACCACGATCTTGATGAATGATAATGAGGTGATACACCTTGGATGAAATACAGACATCATCCAGCAGCTGCTCCTGTTATGATAATTATAACTAGCAACCTTTAATTTGGGCTAAAAACTTCCATTCATGGGTTACTTCCCCAGTGTGTTTATGTTCATACGGGCATTACTGTGTGGAAGTGAGATTCCTAGAGAAGGCCATTGTGTTTAGTCTTCCAGTGTGGTCTCAGGGCCCATCCTTCCAGCCACCGCCAAGCCTCTCCACTCCTCCCCCGACACTCGAAGCAGACACTGGCCTCCAAGCTGGGCTTTGGCCATCTGTTCTGCCCATCACTTGAGAATGCAATAAAACCTGCTTGACAATCGTGCCAACACAAAGGGCAGAGAGGGCTGCACAGCAAAAAGCTGTGTCGCTTTCCTTCCTCCCAAGGTTGCATCAGGAATATTTGGGCCTGAAAGAACTCTAGCAGCCAGTAGAGTGTGGTATCATATACCTTCTTCTCAATGTGTCAGTTCTCACTTGGTACAAGTTAATCATAATAAGGCCTTATGATAATGCTGCACTGTCCACATCTGAAAATGCTTTTACACATCTGCTGTCTGAAAATGCTTTTACACATCTGCTGTCTCTTTAAACTGTCATGGTTGCATTTGGATGTTAGAACTAAAGGCCTTAGAAAATATTTACCCCAACTCTCTCAGCTGATTATTATTGATGTATTTAGCTTAAGTAATGCATCCTTGTTAAAAACAATTTGGACATCATACAAAAGTAGCTTTAAAAAGATTTAAAGTCACTCATGCACAATTACATTTAATGTATTTTCTTCCATTTTTTCCCCTTATTCTCTGCCATAGTTTTTATTATGTAGTTGTAATCATATCATTTATATCTCATTTTTTCTTTTAAGAACAGATCAGAAGCAATTTTCCATGTCGTTACGTAGTATTAGTGAACACAATTTTAATTGGTTTTATTGCATTCCATCAAGGAGATGTACAGTACCATTACCCTATGTTTGGACATTTATGTTGTTCTAATTGGGGGCTGTTATAAATAATGTTTCAGTGAAGATCTCCATACATCCAGCCTTAATCCAATTTTAGAATTCCTTCCTTAGACCAGGTCAGTAGAAATCCTATTGCCACCAGTTCTCTTACTTCTCCCAGGAAAGTGAGGCAGGCAGAGATGAAGTGACTATAGATCCCGTGAACCATCAGAAGAGCATCACTCAGGCCCAAGGTCAGGTCTTTGGCCTCCTGGTTTCTCATTTCTTCCAGTCTATGGTGGTTTTTAGAATGGCTAAAGAAAAGGGCTTGAAAATGTATTGGGTGCCCACATAAAAATAATTTTACTTTGAGTATCCAATGGTTGAAAAAAAAAAAAAAACACAATAAGAACTACCATGAATTCTGCAGCACTGTGAGCAATGTGTATGAAATCAAATGCAGCATCATACCTATATACTTAGAAATAACACAAGTCATATATGCTGAGAAATATCTATCCCATCTGCTGACAGTGCTTGATGTATGCATGGATTCTGAACCTATTTTAAAACTCTTGTCCTCTCTTCACACTGCAGCCCAAGCTAGGTCCCCTGTCCTTTAGAAAGAATGCATTTGTCCCAAGTCTTCTGCCAGGATATTAATTCCAAGATGAATGAATCCAAGATACTCATCCCCTCTCATAGAATTCATGCGAGCCAGGATTCCTTCCCTCTGGACCTTCCTGCCCTCTTCACTTCAAAGGTAGCCGAGTGGTAGAAGAGAGACAGAGTGGCTTTTCTGAATACTGAGAGTTGGAACAGGCCTGACATAAGTTTATGTAAAGACTTCAAGGCTTTACAGCCTGAAAGAATAGTCTCCAATAATAAGAACAGCATGCTAGACACCAGGTATGCATTATTTTATACAAGTTTACAGTGTTTCTGTGAAGAGGGTGCTACATGTATCATGAATGTTACAGGTGGGAAAACTGAAGAGGACAGTAGTAGTTCAGGGTACCCAGAAACTTGAGATCCGGTGGGGATTTAAGCCTCGGAAGCATAGCCTCTTAACTGCACACACAGCCTCCTTCACCCCTGACCCCAACATTGAGAAGTAGATGAGGCAGGTCATGGTCCTTATGTGGTCAACTCTTGTTCTCATCCTTACTGCCCACTCAGAAGCTGGTGAGGGGGTAAGGGAGGGTGTGAGTATTGGGATGAGTCCTCCTCTGTACCCACCAGCTTCCCAGAAGCATAGAGACAACATTTCCCCCTGTGGATGGGGAAGGGTGGTGTCCAGGCAGCAGCCTGCTTTAGACCTAGGCTCT
This sequence comes from Antilocapra americana, assembly GCA_007570785.1. Taxonomy (NCBI): domain Eukaryota; kingdom Metazoa; phylum Chordata; class Mammalia; order Artiodactyla; family Antilocapridae; genus Antilocapra; species Antilocapra americana. The sequence continues at coordinate 1,801,467 of ML661322.1, forward strand.
GTGTCCTCCATGACTAGGAACATCGTGGTAGGTGATCATGATTATGGCATTCGATTGGACCACACAAAATTGCCAGCATTTAACCATTCTGATGTCCACTAGCATCATTTTCATAAGGCTGGTCTTAGTGTATGTCTGGGCCTGATGGCCTTAGCACAGCTCAATGCTGGTTGGTAGAATATTGCAGTGAATGGGAGAAGGTGGGCATATGGCGCTGCGCCCACCCCTTGCCCCCAGTGGGCGCAGAGGAGTTGCAGAGGGACCCAGCACACCTAGAGTGTTGTAGGACCTGTGCCACTTGTCCCTTCTCTCCAGTCTCTCTTCATGCCCCCTTGCATGAACCAGCTCTCCTGAGAGGTTGCCATTGGGTTCTGCTCTTACCAGCTTTCATGAGAATGTGTACTAGAATTCTGATCTCCTTTTGGCTGAAGACTGTGCTACTTTTCTGAGCTTAAGGCACCAGGGGAGAGCCCCCCAGAAGCTTGATCTTTATCCCTGGATGGTGTCTTGATATAATTTCCTGCAGCATTGAGCAAAGCTCAGGGTTTAGAAATATAGGGGCCTTGGTTTGAATCTTGATTCTCCCACCTGTTGTGTGACCTTGAACAGTTTGTTTCTTCTCTCTCAGCTTGGGTTTCATCAACTACAGTCAATACTGATGATTAAGTTCTGGAATTTATGTAGAATTTTTCCATGCATCATGGCTGTGGGACACATTTTGCTTCCATTTCTTTCTGAATCTGGTGACCTGGGAGGATGCCAGGGAAGGCAGCCTGAGTTTATCTTTTCACAGAGAAACTCTATGTGCTGAACCAAAACTTGGCCCCAACGTTCCCCAACAAGGGCAGGTATGCTTGTGTGGGCAGTGGAGCACAGCATTTGAAATAAGTCACATTGTAGAAAATCTAGGATGTGTATTTCTTATTATTTATTCTCTCTCCCTTGAGCATGGAGTAAAACCAGTTTTCTGCTTCCTTTCTCTGGGCCTAACCTTTTAAGATTCTGGAGTTTGATACTGTACCCCCTTAATAAGCATCCCCCTTTCCCATATGGAGATAGAAAAACATAAAAAGAGTGAGTCAGATGGAGCATAGAGACAGACAGAAACCTTAGAGACAGAGAGAGAAAGACATGGAGAGAGAAAACAGGTAGATGTTAAAGCACTATGTCCCCAAAGCCAACAAGATTTATGATCAGAAAAGCCTATAATTAAGAAAAATAAATTCCTCTAGGTCTTATAAAGCATCCCCAGTAAACTCCCAGAGCACTTAGGTTTACCCGTTCCCAAAGATGGTCTAATTCCATAAAGATCTGTAGCATCTGAGAAAATGTGTTTGCCATACTCTTTTGCTCAGGAAAGTGTATTAGGATGCCTCTTTCAACTGTTTCTTTCAGTGAAAACATGGGTTTTTAAAGTAACAAGTGTTCAAAATTCTGAGGTTAAATTATTTGACCTCATTAGGTCAGCCATAATCCTTTAGTCTAAGTTATAAAGATGTTATTATAAAGATGAAGTGATGTATGACCATACTTGAAATGTAGCAGGTACTCAGTAAATGGAGGCGCTGTATTTAAATTTCTGATATTTAGATGTGTGGCTACTTCATTCTCAACCTTCCATTGTGGGCCCTTCATGCTCATCGGTGTCCTTCTTCTTTCTGAGGACTTTGGGTATTTGGACAAGATGTGCTAATTGGGACAATTAGAAATGGTAAACTGAAAGAATTCCCTTCAGATATATTTATCAAGAAAATATCCTTCCTTACCCCATGATTATCTCATCATGGTGAGAGTCAGGCCAATAGATTTTTTTTTTTAATTTAAAGTAAGACTCTATGGGAGAGGATGAAGATGGGATGATATGGGAGAACGGCATTGAAACATGTAAAATTATCATATGTGAAGTGAATCACCAACCCAGGTTTGATGCATGATACAGGGTGCTCAGGGCTGGTGCACCGGGATGACCCAGAGGGATGGAATCGGGAGGGAGGTGGGAGGGGGGTTATGGAAGGGGAACACATGTATACTCATGGCGGATTCATGTCAATGTATGGCAAAACCAACACAGTAATGTAAAGAAAAAAAATCCTGAATTTGTTACAATAAAAATAAGTAAATAAACTAAGAGTTTCAGCAAGAGAGAGACTAAACCATGAACAGGGTCTGCTGTAGTTGCAGACAGAGGGGAGAGGGGGTGAGCTGTGCCTTGTTCGGCCGCTGGGGTCCTGGCAGAAGTCACCCTCTACTGTGGGACGGTGTGCCCTGTGAGCTGAGACTCCTTTTGAGATGGTTCTTGGATATGGCACCAGCTTTGGGAAGAGAGCTGACAGGAACTGGGCAAGGGTCTCCACTCATTTGTATGGGAGAGGGCATTTAGCCTCACGGAGTCCTCGGCGTAGAATCTATTTCAACAATAGCATTATGGATACAACATCATAACTGCAAGGATAAAATAGTGGATTCATATTTAGCAATTATTGTGACCTCTGTCACACCACTCAATCCCATATGTGAAGCACTTCTGCTGTTCTGCATCTTGTACTATATTCAGAGAATGGTCACTGGAGACATTTCTTCTCTCCCCAAGAAGGGTAACTAGGTCATTGAGAAAACACCAACTGTCAGAGGATCCTGCCTGCCCAGTAGCCAAATGGAGTTTGGCAGATGAGGTCCTTTGGGAAAGATTCAAGAAATGAGAAACTAAGAGGGGGAAAAAAGATGTTATGTGATTATCCGTAGAAGATGAGCCCCCGTAATGGGAGTGGTAGCCAAGAAGCACAAATGGGAGAGCCAGTGTAGATTCAAGTGAGTGTCCAAACAGGATGGAAAGATACTCAGAAACAAACCAGGTGTGAACATGAGCCTGCAAGAAAATGCTAGTACCTGAAAAGTAATTATTAAAACATATAATCCAGGGTGAAAAATAGACATGGTGGGATAGCCTCTGGTCATACTGGATCTCTTGAACCTTTATTAGAACCCCTATTAAACTGTATAGAATCTGCTCATATCCCACAGAGTTCTATGGAAATGATCAAAGGACTATATCATAGGACTATCATGAGGAAATTGAATCGTATGACAGGATAGAAAAATTTAGGATGACTTAACACCAACTCTAATTAAAGTCAAGGATGCTGTATGAGAGTGAAAAGCAGCTATTCTTCATTAGGCTCTGGGGACTCCAGAAGGTGACACCTAGCTTAACTACATGAGGAAAGCTTAGACTGCATGAAAGGAAAGGCCAAGCCACCCATTTCCCCTTCTTTCAGATTTGGAGGTCTTTAGGGCTCCTGGCCTGTGGTCATTCTCCAAGAAGAAGCACTGCTTTCGCTCCCATCAGATGGGCTCACTCCTTCATCCCAGACGTTGTCTCTGTCTCATAGGAGAAGGAGACCCTCAGTCTCTCACCCAAGGATACCCTTTGCTGTCTCTAAGGTCACAGCACAGTACTCAAACCGTGGACCCTGCAGTTTTTCACCCTCTCCTTTAGCCTGCTAGGCTCCTCTGTCCATGGGATTCTCTAGGCAAGAATGCTGGAGGAGGTTGCTATGCCCTTCTCCAAGGGATCTTTCTGACCTGGGGATCGAACCGCAGTCTTTTACATCTCCTGAATTGGGAGACAGGTTCTTTACTACTAGTGCCATCTGGGAAGCCCGCTCTAAGGATTGCAATCCTACAACTCTCTTTCTTTTACATCATGACTTCTTTTCTCTCCACTGAACTGTTTCCACCTGTACACACACCTGTCCTAGTGTCTTCCGTCTTTAAAACAACACCTCTCCCATCAACAACTTCTCTTGACCTCACATCCTCCTTCAGGTACAGACTTAGTTTTGGTACTCCCCTTCCCAATGAAGCTTCTCAAAAGAATTCCCTTTTTTTTTTCAATTGTCTTCACTTTTTCACCTTACTCACTGTCTGGCATGGGGTCCACACCACTCCACTCTGTCCTCATCAAGGTCATCAGTGACACTTATATTGCCAATTACAGTGCTCAAGTCCCAAATCTCTCTCTCCTAGGCACTTGGCATAGTTGGCCCTTTCTTTCTTTTTGAAAAATCTCCTCTTTGCTTTCTTGGCATGACGACTCTCCTTGTTTTCTTCCCACCTCACTAAACATTCCTTTTTTATCTCTTCTGATTTCTTCTCCTCTCCCTCATCTCTGTATTCAGGTTTTCCAAAGTCTTGGTCCCTCAGGGATCTTCTCTCTCCACTTTTCTAGGACAGCTCATCCAACACCATGGTTTCCAACACCTCTATATCCCAGTGATGAGCAGACCCTGCCCATGAACTCTAGATTTATAAAGATGTCTCAGATTTAATTTATCATTTCATTCATTAATTACCCATATTTTCTCACCCTTTAAAACTCTCTGAAATTGGAGTGGATCCTACAATCAATGACATCTTATCATGTCTGTTTGCAGCGTGGAGAGATTTAGCTATTATCTCCTGCATGTTCACAAACTTGGTCCCGTTTTCTTCAGTTCCTTGAGTGATATGCATTGTCGGCATGACATGTGTTAGTTTTAATTGCCATTTAAAATTTCTTTAAAAAATGATACTTTCAATCACACATTGATTTAGCATTGGGATGAAAATCATGTATTCAGAAATGCATACAGACAGAGCAGCAGGGTGTAAATTTGATAATAGGCAAGTCCTATTTGTCTTTGGAAGAATGACCACAACAATTAAAGGCTTTATAGGATCTAATACAGAAAGGATACACACAGCTGATAATTTTGTTGTTGAAATATATAAAAACTTCAACTTAAAGGCCAAGGGAATTGCTAAGTCCTTTGCAATAGAATAAAACTTCGCATCTGTAGAGGCTGATATGACCAGTTGAAAGTGTTTGACTTTTCTTATCTTATTAGTACTTAAGTTAATTGTGTGTCCTAGAAGAGATTGCATCTACCATTTGATGCATCCAAATTGGAATTTGTTATCCTACCATCTTGCATGCCACAGAGGCTATTCTTCCTACAGTTTCTCTGACTCACTTACTGGCACCCTTCTTAACATATTCTTTAAACAGAACCAGAGTTATCCTTGTTGCTCCTTTTTCTTCACCTCTAACATTAAATCCGTCTACTTGTCTTGCTGGTTCTTCTGCAAAATAAATCTCCCGTCCATTTTTACTCCCTTCACTCTAGTGCCTTTGTCCGAGAGATCATGACATCCTGCCTGGACTGGTGCAGTAGTCAGTTCTGCTGCTTCCACACCATCCATCCATCCTTTACATCATGAGCCAGACAGTCCATTCTTCAAACAGTAGCCTAAATAATGCTTTCCAGAAGAGATTAGACTTTGTCAATCTCCCTTGATTCTAAGAAGAAAGTCCACACTCCTCCCTGCAGCCCCCAGACTCTGATATTGAGGACCCTGAAGGACCCTCCACCACCTCTTAAAGGCTCTTCTGTATCATCATCTCCCCCAGTGACTTTGCTCCAGAATCTAGATCTGTCCTCTGCCCTCTCTCTCTTAAACTTGTCTGACTTCAGGGACTGTCCATTTGGTAGGATTTCTGCCTGGAGCTTTCCCCCCCCAGAAAGCTAGGCAGGGTTGATTTCTGTAATTCCATCTCAGAGAGGCTGTTTGCACCCAGCCTCTTTCTAAGAGCTCCAGCCTTTCCTGGTGTGCGTTCTCCACCCATCACACAGGCCCCTACCACTCCTGAGGCTAACTTGTTAATTTGTTTACTTGTGTGTCACTTATTTCCTCCCACTAAGATATTAGTTCAAGAGAGAAGGGGTTATATATAGCAAATAGCAGATTCACTTCTTTGTATAGCAGAAGCTAACACAAGCACACAAAGAGTCGGTGTTCTCATCAGATTTTCTCTAAACTGCTCACTTTGCAAACTGAATGATAATTGAATATTAAAGAATATTTTAAAGAGGAAAAATATAAGATAAGGGGATTGTCTCCTTCCTTATTGGATCATGAAGACTTAAGGTAGCATTTAGTAAGTAGCAGATGATTGCTCAATAATGTTAGAATTTGTGAAAGAACAGATAGTCCACCTTTTTTTTTTTTTCCCGACAAACTGAGCAGTTTGTTAAACCCCACTTACTATATGTGCTTACTGTAGAGTGGCCGTGCAGAAATCCTTATCTCTCTGGGATATTTTGAGAGTTAAAATAATTTATGCAAACAAATATTTTGCCAATTGGGAAAACTTATCATGTCACTCTTTGAGAATCAGATGGGGGTTCTTGCCCAGTCACAGGGTGCTGGCCACAGGTGTGAATTCAACTCTGCATGTAACACCTCCAAAAACCTCACCTCTCCCCCGACAGACTTGAATGGTTACCTTGGCCCACAGTGAATTAGTCTGCAGGTTGATTACAACAATTTGGAAAGTTAAGATGCCTACTCTTTACAGTTGATGGCTAGGACGCTGTTTTATGTTGTAAATATGAAGGCCCCCACCTGTTGCAAATTCCAGGCACTGGATCACTCCTGGGAGGCCCCTCCATTTTCTGTTTCTATCAATGGCCTGAGGGTTTTCAGAGGATAATTATAAGACTGGGTTTAAGAAAACAAAAAGCAAGGCCCTCAGAAGTGCTTAGTGACTCAGTGTCTGTCTTGGGATTCAGTGTGTTTTCATCCCAAGGAGAGATTATATAGCCAGAAAAGGTCACAAAAGGAACCCTGCATCCACACTGTCTCAGCCTGACCGTGTGTAAGGGCTGCATTTGCTGCCCTGGAGGCGGCACCAGTTGTGAAGTAGCTTATTGCAGCTCCTGGTCTGTGCACCCAGAGAACCCAGTGACCGGCTTGTAAAAGTGATGAGGGAAACATGCACTGGGGCCAGTGGAGGCTCCGAGAGCACCCAGGGAGAAGCCCTGGGGAGAAGAAAGTTCCGTCAGGTGGGAGCTGCCAAAAGGAAGCTCTGGGCCCCTTCTCTCTTCTGGGCTCAGGACTTGTCACCCTTCCTTCCATAATGCAAATCCTCTGAGATGGTCCCTGGTGAACTGGATATTGAGGGGAAGGAGCCTTGTGGTCCCGAGCTCTTCGGGGATGTCACACATGGGGACTTTCTGGCCCCGCTGCCCCACCCCCTGACCCCTGGGTGGGAGAGAAGGCCGTGGTGATGAGATCCGGACCCGCCCCTTTCTCTAAGCAAATATGCCAGTAGCATTTGGGTTAATGAACTGTGCCTTTTAATAAATGGTTCTTATCTCGCCAGAGTGGTGCTAAATTGTCAGGATTTTAAATTAACTTAATAGTTTCGTAGATGGTACTTATTCACTGGTTACTTGGAAAGTGTACATGGCCCCCAGCCTGGGCTTCTTATTGAATTATGCAACAGTTAGTTATTTCATTTGGGTTTAAGGGGAAATGTTTAGGATTAATGTGCAATGCCTCAATGCCCCCATTAATGGGCATTTCCAGGCCTCCCCTAAACTAAAAGCCTGCCATTCATCATCAGGTCACTCTGTGTTCTTCAGGCTTCTTGCATGGGAGCGGTCAACAGCCTGTTGGAAACACCCTCCCTGATGAAAGGGAGACAAAATACCCATCTTCTCTTCCTTTTGTTCATTTGTGCAAAATATTTACCAAGAAGGGCAAACCCCTATCCTACCTGTAGGAAACTTATCATCTATACGTTCAAAAGCTATAAATATATAAGACAGGTAAGTTATGAAATTCTAAAACTTCTGAAGAGAAAGGAGAAGTTAATTCTTCCCTGGGGAGAGGAAGAATTGAAGTAAAGCTTCTAGGAAGTAACATCTGAGGAGAGCCTTGAAAATTATATGCGTGGAGTTGTGAAGAGCCATCCACGTAAATTCTTAATCCCATGCTTCTCTAGTTTACAATAATCAGCTTGTGGGTAAAAAGAATTGCCACTTTTTGAGCATTTACTGTGAGACTGATAAGTTCTTCGTGAGAAGCTTATGAAAGATAATGTAGCATCTTGGGAATTCCCTGGGGGTCCACTGGTTAGGGCTTGGGCTCCATGCTCTCACTGCTGAGGGCCTGGGTTCAATCCCTGGTTGGGGAACTAAGATCCTCTAAGCCACGTGGTATGGCCAGAAAATACATAAATAAAAAAAAAAATAGATGCAGTAGCATATCTTCCATTTTACAGAGGAGAAAACAGGCTCAGAGATGGTAAATAATTTGTATAAAGCCACATAGCCTTAGGTACACAAAAATTTTAACCAAAGCCCAAGTGGGTTGGTAAAACTTAATATTTTTTTTATTTTAAACTTTTATTTTGTATTGGAATATAGCTGATTTACAATGCTGTGATAGTTTCAAGTGGACAGCAAAGGGACTCAGCCATTCATGCATATGTATCCATTCTCCCCAAACCTCCTCTCCCATTCTGGCTGCCACATAACATTGAACAGAGTTCCCTGTATTACAAGTAGGTCCTTGTAGGTCATCTATTTTAAATATAGCAGTATGTACATGACCATCCCACACTCCCTAACTATCCCTTCCCCCCATTCTTCCCCTTGGTAACCATAAGTTTGTTCTCTAAGTCTGTGAGTCTCTTTCCTGGTAACATTGCTTTGGAAGCAATTCCTTTATATCAAAATTTACTTCAGTGGGTTCATTCTCACCACAAAGCAGATTCATCCATCAGTGCATCAGAAATTGTGCTGGGAAAAGAGAAATGACTTCGCATGCAGTGAGCAGGTGCCAACTCTGTGCAAAGCTTGGTGCCCAGCGGATTCTGAAACACCCAGAGATGAGGACATGCAGAGGAGGTGCACTGTCCCTTCCAACCAGAGACATGTGATCCAGGACCAGAATCACTGATGGGGGTGGTGAGCAAGTGTAAGGAAGGTGACTGTCAGATGCTAAGTGCAGGGCAGAAGGTGGAAAGGCCGGGAAGCATTAGCATCAAATGCCTCTTAGAAGCAGGAAGATGAAGACGGCAATAGAGATGGATGCTGAGACAAGTGCTTCCCCGGCTGCCTTGTGAGCCCTCATTCAAGCCCTGGTTCAAGCCCCCCAGGGCCATGTCCATGTCCACTCCCAGGGGGGGGTGCAGCAAGCAGAATTGGACAGACACAGTTGCAGGGGGGCTCCTTCTACCACTGGGGCTTCTGTCCCCCAGCAGCTGCCGGACCTGCCCAGTTAGGAACTTCAGTGTCTCTGCCCTGGGGCAAGGACTCTGCTAGGACTCCGGAGAAGCGGAAAACAAACCCCGGCCCTTTCAGCTCCTTGGCGGTCCCTGGGAGAGGCACTAGGGGGCCTGCTGAGTGGAGTGACCTTGAGAAGGTCGGGCAGGCGTCTGAAGTGGAACAGCAGCGCTGGGGCAGGGGGAGCCACGCAGCCATCAAGGAGAGGCTGCCTATAAAGGATGCCTTCTCCCTTTCTTCTGGCGCAGACACGGCCCCGACTTCATTCTGCATTCATAAAGCTTCCCTTGGAAGCGCCTTTAAGTACTGCTGAGGGCGGCTTGGAGAAGCATGTTGGAGGGTCAAACACACATCTCCTTGGGCTTTCTTTCATCTGCCTCAAAAACAAAAATCTCTCCTTTTTTAATCGCCTCCTCCTGTAAAAAGGGCTAATCTTTTTGTTGGCAGCAGCCTCCCGTGGCCCAGAATCTTAGCAATTAATATACCATGGCTGGGGAGAGAAAGCAGGGACTCTGGTCCAAGAGGAAGACAGAAGCAGGTCAGAAAAGGAAGCTGCAGGATGTGGGGGAGCTGGCTGGGTCCCAAGAGGATGGAAGCCTGCAAGGTGCTGCCTGAGCAGGTCTGGCCTCAGAGAAAGATGTTTTGCAGGTGCAAATCTGACCCTGTGGCCAGTCTCTTCAGTCTGTTCGACTCTTTGCGACTTCTGGACTGTAACCCTCCAGGCTCCTCTGTCCATGGGATTCTCCAGGCAAGAATACTAGAGTAGGTGGCCATGCCTTCCTCCAGGGGACTTTCCCAACCCAGGGATTGAACTCACGTCTCCAGCATTGCAGGCGGGGTCTTTACCACTGAGCCACCAGGGAAGCCCCTGTGGCCAAGAGGTCAATCCAAATTGGCACCTGCATGGAGGGGCCAGGAATGAGAAGGGCTTTCATCTGAGTGTGTTCTTAGGCCCCCTTCTTCCTCTGGTGACCCTTCCCCTGATCCCCCATAGCAACCTCTTCTTTGTAATTATTTTGTCTTTAACTGAGGCACTCACCCTTAATCTCTGTCATAAATAGTTTCATTATTTTCCCAATTTCTGATTATAGTTTGATGCTTTAGAGTTACATTTCTAAGAAAAGTGTTTGCTCCCACCTGGCTTAAAAACCTTCAGTGGCACCCTGTTTCTCCTATGGTAAAACTCTGAATACCCAGCATGGTTTAAGGTCCTCATGCCCTGAGTTTTATAAATTCCCATCCTCCTGGGCCACCAGGTCCCTCCCCAGACACCTTGTACGTCCACCCACTTGTCCGTGATATGATGTGATTTTGCCCCCAGAGTTACCCCACCCTCAAGTCTTTTCCCCTTCTTTCCCCACTTGGCTAATCTCTCCTTGTCCTTTAAAACTCTGCTAAAAATCACTGCCTCTGAGAAGCTTTTGTGAGCTCATCAGGGGGTTTTAATCGTTTTCTCTGTAATGCTTGCAGGGCAGTCTAGGTGCACCACTAATAATGTGCTTGTTGTATTACGTCTTAATGATTTGTTTATGTGGACATTTTTTACCTCCATGAGATTTTCAAAAGCGTGGAGTGTGCATGATCCATCTTTCTCGCACAATGCCTGGGACCTAGTTGACATTGAACACATGTCTATGCTAAAGATTGCCAAGATTCGAGGATAAAATATTAATATAATAACCTAGCCTCCAAAATCCAAAGACAGGAAAGAGGAAGAAAAGTTTCTGGGTTCGAGTGATTTTCTTCCATCAGGTGAGCATGAGGGACCTGCTGGATGATAGAGGGGTAGCTGATGAAGCCAATTAACAATGAGACTGCAGTTGGTAACTAGGGGGTTCCTGAAGTCAAGAGCAAAGGATGCTTGTCTTGCAGACTTGCAGGAGGGACCCCCCCCAGAGGCTCCCACATCTTGGTTGCAGGTGGGGACCTCTCCGCCCACCGTGTCAGAGCAGAGCACAGAGAGCATTTTGGGCAAATCAGAGCACATGGCTGTCACTTTTTTATTCTTCCCCAATTATGTGCTTGGAACAGAGCCCTGGGGAGAGTTTGATGCAGCAAAGGGAACAAAACCGTAAACAGCATTTGTCTTACTTCTTGAAAGGAGCTGTTACAAACCCCCTGCATGGCTAGATCTGAAAGCATAGCTCCTCCTCTCTGTTCTCAGGCCTGGGAACCCCTGGACCCAGAGCTCCTGAGTGCCCTGCCCCTCTGCCTGGGGAGTAAAAGTCGGGGCTGGCTCAGAGCTTCCCTCAGTGTCGCTGCAATTCCGAGAGCACGTTTCCCTTCAGTATATTGGCCCTAAGAGTTATGTGCCTACGTCCTCCTTCCTGTCCTGTGTTAGCCTGGGAACTCTTGCCAAAGGGATGTGAGAGGTGAGGAAGCAAAGCCAGCCAGCATCTGCTGTGACCTTGTGAGCCTGTGGATGCTAATCATGGATAATGGCGACTTGGCCTCTGGGATCTAGGAAACCTGTCAGTGGGGGGCAGGGCACCTTCCAGGTGTTTCAGTCTTATGGAAATAATGCCTTGTGGAAGGAAGGAAGGACAGAAACAGGGAGGAAAGTAGTGAAGGATAAAGGGAAAGAGGGAAGGAGGAAGGGAGGGGGAGGGAGGGAGGCAGGAAAGAAAGAAAAGAAGAAAAGCAAATAGACCAAATAGTTCCTTTGTCTGTGAACTTTCAATCTAAAATATACATTTAAGACCAGAATATTCACCTCTGTAATCTTTGCCTCCTCGACTTCTGGATAATCATTGGAATGTCTCCCCCCTCCCCACTGCATTAAGTTAGTTATTCCCATACTTCGCAGGAGAGTTTTATTAATTCCTGAGTAATTGATAGTAATGAATTTGTTCTCCAAGTGCTGTGGTTTATTGATGACACTTGGGTCTGATCTGCTCTCTGTGCTTATAATAAAGAACAGGATCTGTGCTTGGCTTGTTGCGTTAATAAAATATACAAAGTAGTTTCACAGAAGAGTATGTGCTCGAATGTAGTTCTTGGCAAAAGCAGCCACGTCTTTAGGGGGAGTGTGTGTGTTTTCTGAATCATCACTAATTACCAGAAAGGGAAAATGCCTGCTTTCTACTGGTTTGTTTAGATGGTGAACACTTAGGACAGAACCATTTGGTGCTGAGGGGGCTTTAGATTCTGAGTTGAGCTTTGGCCAGAGAGTGTTTCAGATGTAACGAGACCTTGTGATGGACTGGAGTGACACAGAATCCTGGTTTTTGTGAGGTTGCTGTGAGTCTCTGCTCACCTCCAGACTCCACCTCCTCCATGTGTCCATCCAATAGACGAGGGCAGATTCTCCAAGGGAAGGTTGCAGGTATACGGGGTGGATGGATGCAGCCACCTCAGAGAAGCCACTACTGGCAAATAATATTGTTATGAATGTTAGGGAAGCAATTAAATGAACTCATCATTCCCCAAAATATTTATGTATTGAAAGTAATTCCAACTGATTGCCTTTAAGTAGCATTTTCTTCTGTCTTGCGTGATAACCACTGGGAGTATGTTTCCCTTTGATTTCGGGATTCAGTCCTCGAGTGTGTGGAGACAAGCAGGGAACCTAACCGGTGACGTGGCTGGACATCCAACCCTGACATCATCCAAGCCACTCCTCCTTCCCTCCTAGAGCTTCGGGAAGAACTTGGCCCTGAAGGGACACTTGTTGTTTCCCCCCCCCCCCCGAGGGAGGAGAGAAGCAGTCAGTTCAATAAGTAAGTCTTAGTTGCTCAGTCATTTCTGACTCTATGCAACCCCATGGACTGTAGCCCTTCAGGCTCGTCTGTCCATGGGACTTCCCAGGCAAGAGTACTGGAGTAGGTTGCCATGCCGTCCTCCAGGGGATCTTCCCAACCCAGGGATCAAACCCAGATCTCCTGCATTGTGGGCAGACCCTACTGCTGAGTCACCAGGGAAGCCCGGTCCATTCAGTGCTTCCTCCTTAATGCCACTGCCTGAGACAGACAGTGACTGGGGTCAACTAAGGCAAACACGCCAACAGCTGGGTTGCCCCCACTCTGAAGGATTTTATTACGAATCATAGTATTTGTGCCCAGATGGTGGAGGAAAAGCTGTGACAAACCCAGCTCCGGCAGGTAGGGGACCCAGTTTCTCACCCTGGTGTGGCCCTAACTGGCTCTGTGACTTCAGGCCAGCCCCAAACACTCTGAATCTCGATTTCACTCTCCTCAGGTGCAAACAGATCTTCAAGGTTCTTTCCTCTCCTGACATCCTTGAATTCTGGAGAAAACTCCAGATGCAGAAAAAGCAGAGAGCGGGAGGTTCTGGTCGAAGGTGAGGTAACGTGAAAAATGGACCAGCTGTGCGGGGTGCCCCCTTCCCTGATGCTGGGAGAGGAAGTGAACAGAAGGGCTCTTGTGTGGTAGTTCCAGGGTCAGGGCTGCTGTCCAGGACCGAGTGGGTGGCCTGTCCTCCAGCTGTCTCAGTGCAGCCGACCCCTCTCTGCGGCCCTGCATCACTGAGCCTGGGAAGGGGAAGAGGATCAAGGTCAGACCAGACTCTATCCTGTGACAGGGATGCTGCGGCAGATCAGAGCAGAGGCCTTCATGGCCACTTTACTCAAGTTTGGGAGTGCTGAGGAGGGGGAGAGAACAAGGCCAGCCCCCTGACATCACTTGGACACATGCATCCTTGTCTCCCACCCCCAACATGGGCCCTATGCCCTGAGTCCTTGGTGTTTGCTGGTGATGGACAGAGGTGCACACTGGGTTCCCCGTTCCTTCTTTAATTTTGTCAAAACCTGCATGTCTGTTTCTCCAATTAGAATGCCTTGCCCCCACCCACCCGCTGTATGTGACATCCCTAATTTCTCGTGGCTTCTTTCTAACCCTTCACAGCCTTGCATGCTGTTCCTTTAATCTCCAAGCAGGGTTCTCCGTACAATACAGCTGCCTAGGCCTTTGGAAAGCAAGCTGTGCACTCCTGAAACCCACCCAATTCCAGTCTGCCCGTCCTGCCCCTTGCCACCTACTGAGGACAGTGACTCTGGGGCCTCGGGTGTGAGCCAGGATGCTCCTTCCCTGAGACACTGATGGAACTATTTATCGATAGTGAATCCAAGGGCAGATTGTCTGGGAAAATAACAGGGGGTGGAATTGGAATGGAGTCGAGCTGTAATCATAGACTCTTGGGAAGGATCTTCAGTGACTTTCTAAGTCAACGGGTTGCAGACTTTTTTTTTAAGCCGGTGGCACCTTTATAACCACAGAATCTCTAGCAGCCTCCAGTGTCTTACAAAGCAGACATAGAGAACTTACAAAGCAGATATAGAGAACAAGCAGGTAGAGCCTGGAGCCGACGGGACTTGGTCCTCAGGGAAGTTTGCAAACCCCCTGAGCCCTGGCTATGTGAGCACATTCTGAACACCATCAATCTAAGCTAATAAACTCTCCTACAGATGAGATCATTAAGGACAGCGCTTCAGTAACTTATTCCTTTCCATGTTGCTTGATTTTGTCATCCTGATGAGTTACATATGTACCATATGATGCAAAATGGTTCTAAATTGTTTATCCGGAGTTGCACATCCTGTGAGGAACAGAATGGAAACCAGAATCATGGGTACCTGCCCCATAGGCTAGCATTCCTTCCTCTAAGCTAGAGTCCAAGCCAGCGGCATCGTGACTGTGGGCCACTTGTTAGGAAGGCAAATCCTCAAGCCCATCTCCAGACTGACTGCATCTGAAACTATAGAGATGGGACCCAGAAATTCCTGTTATTATCAGGCCTCCAGGTGACTGGTGCACGATGAAGTTTGAGAGCAACTGTCGTGGCCTAGACTTTGAGGATCCTCGGACTTGCCCAGTAATTTAGAATGTTCTTAGTGTTGTGTGAGTTAAGGCTTTGGGTGTTTTTATGTGTTTACATTGGTCATGGGAGCAGGAGGAGGGGTGGAGATATAGAGTATACAGAATAGTCCCACATTCTATATTTGGGATGAAAGTTGACAGATTTAGCCAATGAAAAAATACAGGACATCAGTTAAATGTATTGCTCAGATAAAAAATGAAGGATATTTTAGTGTAAGTATGTAATATTTAGGACATATTAATGCCAAAATGTTTTTGGTTTTATCTGGAGTGTGCCTTTAATTAGGCATACTGTATTTTATCTGGCAACCCTATCTGGGACAGATCACAAATTGGGAATATTGCTCTTTTTTTTTTTGGTCTTTTTCTCCTGCCTTCTTGGATCCAAAGTCAGACACGTATATCATTTGCTGTTGTTTAGTCGCTCGGTGGTGTCTGACCCTTTGTGACCCCATGGACTGTAGCCCACCAGGCTCCTCTGTCCATGGGATTCTCCAGGCAAGAATACTAGAATGGGTTATCATTTCCTTCTCCAGGGGATCTTCTCGACCCAGGGATTGAACCTGCATCTCCAGCATCTCCTGCATTGGCAGAAGGGTTTTTTTATCACCGCACCACCTGGCAGGCTCCACAGATCTCATTGCAGTGCTCTTATTTCCCGAATCCCTTTCTGTGTTGGTGAGAGAAGCTGGCAGAGAGGAATTAAAGCATCTGAAATGGTAAAGGCAGTAGCCTGCCAGCTCACCATTGTTATTATTTTGTTCCTAAATATTAATTTATTTTTATTTATTTATTGGGCTATTATGGATCTTAGTTTCATCATGAGAGATCTAGGTCCCTGACCAGGAATCAAACCTGGGCCCCCTGCTCTGGGAGCAGAGAGTCTTAGCCACTGGACCCCCAGGGAAGTCTCCAGCTCACCATTTTTCACCACCATTACTTCTGTAGCACAGACATCATACTGTAGAGACTGCTGAGTAAAAGAGCAAGAAAACCTTTGCAGAATCACAGGTTTCCTCTTTCCCTCTCCCATCCAGAAAGTTCCCCAGCCTGTCCGCTACCCATACCCGTCTGCTGATGGACTCACCAAGCTGGCCAATGAACTCCCATGGCCCCAGCAAAACTGGGTTCATATCTCTCAGATGCAGAAACAGACTCAGACACAGACTCAGCTTCCACTGACAGGAAGCATGTCATGGGCAGCAAAGAAAGTCCCATTGCTTTTACCATAAGATCTTCCAAATAAACTTGAACCTCCAATAGGACCTGATTTAAAAACGCAATTAAATGGCTCTATAGTCTTGTTTTTGATGTACTGTCCTATGTAATGGAGCTGGATCTGGAGACTGCGAGGCAGAGAAATGCAAAATTAAGTGGAAGATTGAAAACTCCGTTTTCTCACTATATCCCTTGTCTGACTCCCCTATTTTGGTGGAGTTAGGACTGAGAGTCAGTAGACCCATTTTATTTTTTCTTGACTTAAAAAAAAAACTTTTTATTTTGTATTGACGTATAGCTGATTAACAATATTGTGATGGTTTCAGGTGAACAGTGAAGGGACTCAGCCATACATGTACATGTATTTATCCTCTCCCAACCCCCCATTCCCATCCTGGCTACCATATAACATTGAGCAGAATACCATGTGTCATACAATAGGTCTTTGTTGGTTATACATTTTAAATATAGCAGTATGTACCTGTCCACTCCACACTCCCTAACTATGGACTCAAGGCAGAATGTAATGAAATATGATTTTGGACTAGGGATCTGTTTGATCTGAACAGTGTATCCTATCCTTGTTAGGGAAGGCTTTCCTGGCTCCAGAAAGAGCTGAATTTTGTAAGACATTAAGGCATTTGTTATTTAATATTCATGTGCACTGGACAGATAAGTTCATTGGTCTAGAGAAATTTCAAAGTACTATGCAGCCCTCCTAGGCTTCCCAGGTAGCTCAGGGATAAAGAACCTACCTGCCAATGCAGAGGACTTGGGTTTGATCCCTGGGTCAGGAAGATCCCCTGGGAAAGGGAGTGGCTTCTCGCTCCATTATTCTTGCCTGGAGAATTCCATGGACAGAGGAGCCTCATGGGCTATGGTCCATGGGGTTGCAAAAGAATTGGACACGACGGAGCATGCCTGCATGCATAAAGCCCTCTGTGCATAGGTTGGAAACTTAATCACTGAGGGGAAAACATGTTCTAATGTAGAGAGCTCTGCAGGGGATGAGCAGGTGTGGTGAAGCTCTCTGGCATGGCTTGAGGAGCTGAGTCCCTGCCAGATGTCATGGGCTGTGCCCATTGGCATTAACACATATCCCCTGGGGCAGACCTGCAGTGCACACACAGGCGCCGCGCCTAGCTGTGTGGTGGCCTAGCTGGATCCTTGCAGAGAGCAATGCCCTCGCAAAGCATTTTGAAGCCACAGTAACCCAAAGGCCCCCAAGTTCCCATTCATGCAGGATCAAATTAGCATCTGATTTCATTTTCCGACTTGACCCAAGATTCTTTTCCTGTAGGAGAAGGGTCCCAAGGATAGTTCTGTCCTAGATGTTGTGTTGTTCTCTGTACACTTTAACACTTTAGAGAATTTATGTCAAGGAACATTAAATCTACTCTTCTAGGCTGAATTTTTTATTTAGAAGGAAAATGACACACTCATTATCTTATGGGTTGGAAGTTAAAATGAGGGTTGTAAAAGTTATAAGGAAAAGGACAGAATCAAGGAACCTAAGGCAATCATAGCCTTTCATTATCCACCTGGACTATCTCTCTTCCTAAAGGAAGATAAGGCCTGACCATCCCCACAAGAAGGAGGTCAGATAATGACTTTCCTTCCCTTGATTCATGGGTGTCCCAGGTGGCTCATTGGTAAAGAATGTGCCAATGCAGGAGACCAGGGTTCAATCCCTGAGTCAGGAAGATTCTCTAGAGAAGAAAATGACAACTCACTCTAGTATTCTTGCCTGGGAAATCCAATGGACAGAGGAGCCTGGTGGGCTGCAGTCCACGGGGTCATGAGGAGCTGGCACACACACATATCCCTTAATTCATACCATATGCAGGCAGGGCATTGAATGCCGTGTCCCACCTAATGATCCCCTTTGCCAGGGCAAGTGTTTGGAAAACAAACCGACCACGGTGGGAAATGTCCTGAGCTTGTGGCAGCCTCCTGAAAAGTTTGGTTACAGGTTTCATTTGCTCTCTTAATGGGATTTTCTGTGAGTTATTGGCAGTCAGGAGGGTTCAGACAACTGGCTGAACAGGAGGCATCACAAGATCATAGAATTTTAGGCTGGAGGGAGCACTTAGGCTTGCCTTCCAGACAGAAGTCATTTTGTCTGAGGTCCAGCTACTAGGTGGTGAGGCAGAAGTGATTTTATCTAGTCCTCTTGGCCACGTGACGAGACTGATGGAGACCTTTAAATGTCAACAAGGCAATTCTGAATGGGATTCCAAGCCCACTGGGAGACTACCATCAGAGTTGTGTTGCTGGAGGAATTATAGGACCCAAATGCCTGCGGAACCCGTAGAAATCTCGGGCTGCAGCCTGCCGGCTTTATCAGCATGCTGGAGAAATGGCCCCTCTGAGGCCACGCAGGCCAAGAGCTATTGGCTCAGATCATGATCACAGTGGAGCACAGGTGGGACATGACAGAAAGATACCCAAATTGCCTTTGTCTCCCACTCTCCAGGGAATTGGTAATGGTTTGTTCAAAGACAGGGCTTTGAGCAAATTAGAGCAAGTATAGAAGGAGCAGACACCTTGTCTGAGCTCACCCGACATGGTCCGTGCAGAGCGAACAAGGGGGAGGATTGAGCCGCAATTGAGTTGGGCCCAAAGCTGGCCTGTCTATTCACAGACCAGATGTCATAATGTTCTTGTTTGTCTCCTGTGGAAGGCCAGCTGTCTATACCCTGGTAGGAATCTCTGTTTGGTTCAGAGAGATGAAATTGACATGAGATTTTCTTGGTTAGTGTACTGGTTCTCTGTTAAAACTTAAGAAAGTAAAATAAGCGACCAAGGCCTATGTGTTGATATTTGTGTGTCACGTGTGTATTGAAAGATGGACTCAGCATCAAACCAAGAAGGGCCCATGCCCCAAACTGATTCCCCCATGTGTTGAAATAAGCGTTTCATCACCAAATGGACCCAGGAAATCACCCAGGAGTGTGCTTAGGAGACCAGGATACAGGACAGGGTGAGTTGAGCATCTCCTCTTGATTAGTTTTCATAGATTCATCTGAATTGCCATTCATTCACCATCTACTCATTTATCTATCCACCCACATGGCCCAGCTGCTCAGTGTATGTGGATGAAAAGAACCGACTTGAGCTTGGTCCTTGCCTTACCTTGCAGTCTAGTGGGAGAGATATCAGTCTGACCAAAAGCAGCTGCATTGGTGGTAAATTTTTTGTCTTACTTTTATTACATACGTGTAAGGGAAGTTATTACTATATGTAAGTAAATAAATAGAACATTGTAATGTGTGCCAAGTGCTGTGTCATAGGGAGTGACATGGTGTGGACATTTGGATCATGTACAGAGCAAAGTAGAGAGAACAGGGGAGGGTATAGGGTGGGTTTCCTGAGAAAGAATGAACCAGGGAGGCACTCTGGGAGAACTAAAATTTCAGCTGGAACCTCAGGGATCAAGAGAGACCAGCGGTGAAAAGAGGAGGTGGAGGGAGGAGCATGTGAGAAGACTGTGAAAGGAGACAGAAGCCATATCACACAGGGATCTGAGAACCATAAAAACACTTAGCTGAATTTTAAGTGCAATGGCAAGATATTGGAAGCAGGGGTGGGGTATGAAAGGATCCTTTTAGCTACTATGTGTAGATGAAATTGGAGGAGGACAGCAGCAGATATTGGCAGCTGTTTTAGTAACTTGGGTGAGAGATGACAGTGTTTGAATAAGAGAAGCTGTGGGTCAGGGCTGGATGCCCATCTTTCTTAGGGACCAAGAGCCATGCATGTCTAAGAATCTCCCCCAGAGGATTCTGTTAATACCATGGGAAGCTCCGTCAGCTTCTTCCTGCCTTTGTGTGTTGTGGGCAGGTGATCAGTGCAAAGTACAGGGTTCTGTTCTTGCTTAAGCAACTACTCAAATGAATTTTGTAAATTACAGTGCAGGCAGATGCATTATGGTCTCCCATTGCTGGAGAAGACTCTTGAGAGTCCCTTGGACTGCAAGGAGATCAAACCAGTCAGTCCTAAAGGAAATCAATCCTGAATATTCATTGGAAGGACTGATGCTGAAGCTAAAGCTATAATATTTTGGCTACCTGATGCAAAGAGCTGACTCATTGAAAAAGACCCTGATGCTGGGAAAGGCTGAAGGCAAAAGGAGAAGAAAGCGGCAGATGATGAAATGGTTGGGTAGCATCACTGACTCAATGGACATGAATTTGAGCAAACTCTGGTAAATAGTGAAGGACAGGAAAGCCTGGCATGTTGCAGTCCATGGGGTTGCAAAGAGTTGTACATGACTTAGCAACTGAACAACAGTACCATGCCCTGAACCCTGGAACCTAAGAGTGTGTTACTTTACATAGCAAAAGTGACTTCACTGATGTGATTGTATAATGGAGATGGAAAGATGATCCTGGATTACTCAGGTGGACCTAGTGCAATGATAAATATCCTTGTAAGAGGGAGCCCAGAAGGTCAAAGACAGTAGCAGGAGCTATGACAGTGGAAGCAGGAGGTTGGATGGATGCAAAGAGGGGCCACAAACTAAGGCCTAGGGTAGCCTGTAAAAGCTGAAAAAGCATAGCAAAGAAATGGATTCTTCTCTAAAGCCCCAGAAAGAACCAGCCCTGGGGACACCCTGACTTCAGCTTAGTGAAACCTGTGTTGGGTATCTGACCTGTAGAGCTCTAAGATAATATTATGCAGTTTTAAGTCATGAACTTTGTGGTCATCCGTCCTGATAGCAATGAGACACTAATACAGAAGCTAGTAATGATGGTATCGGGTAGCCTCAAGAACCACTGAAGGAGTTAGGACCTGATTTCTACACCCCGCCAGGTCCCCTGGTTTAGACCCACTGGACTGAGATTGGCCCACGTCACAATGCAGCTCAAGTTTGCTTCTGTTAGCAGAGCAGCCGACTGGGGACGCGGCAAGTCTCAAGTTTCTTGAATTGGACAGGCTGAAGGAACATAACCCAGAAAAAGCAGGCAAAGAATGTATTTCTTTTTCTGCTTTATAAAAGTCAAGTTCAGTCACATAGCCAACAGTGGCAAGAATGATAGCTTGTTAGAACTAGTGAGGGCTTGTTGGCAGCTGCTTGGTCTAACCATGTGAAATGATCACAGCTTTCTCTGTTCAGTCCAACCCAGGCTCTAGCTCTGGCATTTTTTTCTTGTCTCCTCAGTCCTTCCTTCATTCTCTCTCTATTCAGAATCAGTGGAGTGTGTCTGCCCTTCAGACCCTGGGGGAGACATGCAGATCCCTGAGGGGTGTGAGATGGGCTGGAAGCTTGTAGAGGACTCCACTAGAAGAGGAATTACCAACAATTGTTTAACTGACAAATCAAGCATTTGCCCTGAAATAAACACATACATCTATCTGACAACTCTGTGCTGGCTCCCACCATGCAGGTCTGTGTCAAGTCCGGTGGCGTGGCTGTGCAGCGTTTCCTGCATGGGATGACCAAAGGCCCCCTTGGGTATTTTTTTTTTTCCTGTGAAGGTGAACAGTGTTCCCCAGAGGAGGAAAGGACCAAGACATCTAAGAAAGACTTAGCATCCTCCTCTCCTTGATGGTTCTTCCCTTGTAGGGCTGCCTGGAGGACAGAGAAGGGATTGGATGGTGCTGACGGCTCTTCTGGACCCTTTGACCTTTTCCCCACATAGATTCTGTCTTTGAAACCAAGACTAATGATCTGGTAACCCTCCAGACAGCACTCCCGGAGCCAGGGCTTAATTAGGGCTCATTTATAGGAAGTTGTTGCATATGCAGTTCCAGGAGACTTCCCCAAGGGCTCCAGACGAAGATGAAAGGGGTGTTGTGGGTCAAGACTTAGACTCTCCCTTTCCCAGAACTATTGCTCCGTCCTGCCTGGTTTAGGCTTCCCACGCTCTACCTGAAATTTCAACACAGCACTTGCTGACTCACCTACATACCTTTATTAAGGACTCTCCACCTCAGTCTCAGAGAGATGCATAGTTAGCATTGTGATTATTTGGGGTTAGCTATTTTTTCCTCTTATGAATACACATGAGGATTCTCCTTTTCCTTCTAACTGTGTTATGGTGAATGCCTTGCTAATAAGGGCTGTACTTCTAAACGCATTTTACGTCCATAATTACTGAAGGACTTAAGTGCTCTCTGGAGATACTAGCTGTTCTTCCATCCTGTGAGCAGGCAGTGGTCAGGAGCATCAGCTGCTGAAGAATCGGTGGATCAGATAACCTGCAGAGTTATCGTGTTCAGTTCTGAAGCCCACATTTTGGCCAGAGTGCAATGTGCTTACTCGGTATAGGTGTCCTGCTTTGTCCTGATAGTTATCTTGCTTGAGCAGAGGAAACCCTGGGATTCTGATTGGCTGTTTGGAAGGATAACCATGACATCTGACAGCAGTTGGAGCTGAATATTTCTTACCAAATGTCTCAGAAATTGATGTGTGCCCAGCTCTGATCTGCTGTGTCCCTTCTGCCAGAATCTCCACCTAGACACCTGTGCCCTGGATATCTGTCTCCTCCCCACAAACTTTCTCACCTGCATCCCCATGCCCTGTCCATACTGGCTGAGGAAGGTACCATACTGCCTGTTCTGCTGGCCAAGTCCACCGGGCACTTCCTGTCCCCCTAGGAAGGAAGAAACCTGTTCACAGGTTTCTGACTGTGAACTTGTGCTGACGATGACCCTTCTGAATTGACACTCCAGTTTAGGAAACTCTAACTTCCTATACCTGTGGCCAGCAGGCCAGTGAGATTCTGAAAGAGAGAGGATGAAAGATATAGTCCATCTGTAAATTTTAAAGTAGCCTCTAAGTTCCAAGGAGGTGACATGACAGGCCCAGATGGATGCTATACAAACAAGGTACCTAAGCTTGAATTTAGCAAATCTACGGCTTTGATAACAAGAAGTCAATTGTCCTTGGGGTTCTGTTCTCTCATCTTTCAAGATTACCAGCAACATGAGGAACCCTGAAGAAAAAATTTCACTAAAACAATTGTTTAGAGTCTTATATCTGATTTTCTTTTCTCTTTAAAAAAATGTTTAAAACTTTCTAGTAATATTGGTGTATTTATTTTGCTCATTAGAATATAAACTCTATGAGGGCAGAGATCTTTATCTTTTTTATTGCCATTGTGCTCTGAATACTTAAAACAGTGTCTGGCTTCAAATAGTGACTCAATTAACATTCTTGTCCATGTAGGAGAGTTCCTACAGGTTAAATAATTTAAAGCTGTTGAGATGATGGGTGTATTATTTTCAACTTAACTAAGCATTTTTAAATTTCTTTTTAAGATGAGCATACCATTTTACACATCTGTCATAAGAGTTCACAATTTTTCACATTTTTATGAGCAAATGTTACTGAAACACTGCAGCGTTTTGCAGTAGGTTGAATATGAAATGGTTTCAAAGTTGCCTTTTCCTAATTACTAAAGGGGCTTCCTTGATAGCTCAGTTGGTAAAGAATCCATCTGCAATGCAGGAGATGCTGGTTCAATTCCTGGGTCAAGAAGATCCATTAGAGAAGGGATAGGCTATCCACTCCAGTATTCTTGGGTTTCCCTTGTGGCTCAGCTAGTAAAGAATCTGCCTGCAATGTGGAAACCTGGGTTCGATCCCTGAATTGGGAAGATTCCCTGGAAAAGGGAACGGCTACCCACTCCAGTATTCTGGCCTGGAGAATTCCATGGATTGTATAGTCCATGGGGTCTCAAAGAGTCAGACACAACTGAGTGACTTTCACTTTATTATTTAATTTATTCAAATTAAAGAAAAAGAACAATTATTTCTTTCACCTCCCCACCAATTTGCCCTCTGCATCTAATGAACTTACTTTATATATCTTTATATTTATAATATGTAAAATATATTTAAATGTATTTTATATATTTAGTGTATAATATAATATGAATACATTTGTATGTATTTAAATTTTACATGTAAGAGAAATCATACAGTGTTGTATTTCTGGGTCTAATTTCACTTTGTATAATGCTTTTGAGGTGCATCTATGCTGTCACAAATAGCAAGAATTCATTCTTTTTATAGCTGAGCAATATTCCATTGTATACATGTACCACATGTTTTTTATCAGTTCATCCACTGATGAATAATTGGGCTGTTTCTGTATTTTGGTTATTCCAAATATTTTTATAATGAAAATTGAGGCACATACACCTTTTTAAATTAGTATTTTTGTTTTCTTCTGATAAATAGCCAGAGGTAGAATTGCTACATCATACAATAGTTCTATTTTTAATTTTTTGAGGAAACTTCATACTGTCTTCCGTAGTGGCTACACCAATTACACATTCCCACCTTTAGTACATGACGGTTCTCTTTTCTCCACATCCTGACCAATACTTGTCATTTCTAGTCTTTTTATAATCGCCTTTTTGACAAGTATATGATGATGTTTCATTGTAGTTTTTATTTACATTTTCTTGATAATTAGTGATGTAGAGCATCTTTTTATGTCCCTGTGGATCATCTGTATGTCTTTGGAAAAATGTCTATTCAGATCTTGTATCTGTTTTTTTTTAATCAAATTGTTTGGTATTGCATTGTGTTAATTCTTTATATATTTTGGATATTGGTCCCTTATCGGATATATGACTCACAAATATTTTCTCCCATTTCTTAAATTACCTTTTAATTCTGTTGATGATTTCCTTCGCTGTATAGAAACATTTTTGTTTGATGTAGCCCCACTTGTTTACTTTTACTGCTGTTTCTTGGGGTGTCAGTTTAAAAAATCATTGCCAAGACCCATGTCAAGGAGCTAATTGGCTATTTTTGTTTTCTAGGAGTGGCTTTATTTTAGCCCATTCTATTCTGTTCCATTGAACTGTGTGTTTGTTTTTATGCCAATACCACAATTTTAATTACTGCAGCTTTATAATATAGCTTGAAATCAGGGAACATGATGCCTCCAGTTTTCTCCTTATTTCTTAAGATTGTTTTGACTGTTTGATATATTTCATGATTCCATATACATTTTAGGATTATATTAGTTCTATGGCAATGTCATAAGTATTTTGGTAAGGATTACATTAAATCTGAAAGTTGCTTTCGATACTGTGGGCATTTTAACAATATTAATTCTTATGAACCATGAGCATGGACTATTTTTCCATTTATTTGTCTTCTTTGACTTCTTTCATAAATGTCTTATAGTTTTCAATATACATGTCTTTCCCCTCTTGGTTAAACTTATTTCTAGTTATTTTATTCTTTGTGATGCTATTGAAAATGGGATTGTTTCTAAAGTATTTCTCATTCTGTTAGTTTGTTGTTAGTATATAGAAATATAATAGATTTTTATGTATTGATTTTGCACCCTGCAACTTAATGTATTTGTTTATTTTTTCTAATATTTTTGTGAAATCTTTAGAATTTTCTACATGTAATTTCATATTATCTGCAGGTAGTCAGCTATCTGGTCCTGGGCTTTTTTTGTTGGGAGGTTTTTGATTACTAATTCAATCTCTTTATTAGTAAATTGGTTTGTTCAGATGTTCTCATTCATCATGATTGTCTTATGTATTTCTAGGAATTTATCCATTTATTCTAAGTAATCCAATTGCTAGTGGATAGCTGGCCATAGTAGTCTTTTATGATCCTTTTTATTTCTGTGGTATGGAAGATCCATTCAAGAAGGCAAAGTAGGAAAATCTGAAAATCATCTTCTTCCTCATATATACCACAGACACATTGATTCTACAGTCTAAAAATTTCTACACGTGGAAATTTTTTCTCTTAGGGAAAAAAAACTAAACTAAACTATAGGCTGGCCGTGTGGTTACTTCACATCAGACAAATAAGAAGAAAATTACAGCAAAGCATGGAGGAGAGGCTGGGAAAAAATCTTGCTATAAATCTCACCTATTGTAACATCTCACAACCAGGAAGGAACTAAAACCCAGAAGTTCTCCCTGAGGAGTGAGGAGTTTGAACTCCACATAGGCACCCCAACTTTTAAGACATACACGTGAGAAATGATCCACTAAAACATCTAATTTGAAAACCAGTAGGTCTTGTGTCCTGAGACCCACAAGAATCCAGTGATCTGAGAAACTGCTCTTAAATTTTTCATGTGCTCAGACTCACCCACCCCAAGACTCAACTCAGAGGCAGCCAATCAAGTCCAAATTTAAAATGAGGGACGCTTTTCTATCACCTGGGGCTTCCCTGGTGGCTCAGAGGTTAAGGCATCTGCCTGCATTGTGGGAGACCTGGGTTCGATCCCTGGGTCAGGAAGATCCCCTGGAGAAGGAATTGGCAACCCACTCCAGGATTCTTGCCTGGAGAATCCCATGGAGGGAGGAGCCTGGCGGGATACGGTCCATGGGGTCGCAAAGAGTCAGACATGACTGAGCAACTTCACTTTCTTTCTCCATCACCTAGATCTTGAGGCCAGGGGAAATTGCGTGCTTGGTCCCATGAGACTACAGTAATCCATGTCACCATGACAGGAGTGCACACCCCTATCTGGTGTTCCAATTTTTGTGATTACTGCTGGATTTCCCTGGTGGATCAGACAGGAAAAAATCTACCTGCAATGCAGGAGATGCAGTTTCAATGCCTGAGTCAGGAAGATTCCCTAAAGAAGACAATGACTACCCATGCCAGTAATCTTGCCTGGAGAATTCCATGGACAGAGGACCCTGGCAAGGTAGAGTCCATGGGGTCACAAACAATTGGACATTACTGATCACACTCACAGCAGTCATAACTACTGGGAGCTATTAACCATATACACTGTCTAGGACAAACACAAAGGTTTGAGCTGAGCAAGGTTTAATGACAAGGTTCATCTCCTACATGAGGCCTCTCCTTCAAGACTGGGAGAGGTGATTGTTTCATCTGCTGTATAGAAACCAACACACAAACTCAAGCAACATTAAAAAGAGGAATATGTTTCAAATGAAAGAAAAAGATAAAACCTGAGGGGGGGCACCAAAACTTATTGAAATGGAGATAAGTAATTTACCTGATAAAGTGTTAAGAGTAATTTTCATAAAGATTCACACTGAACTGGAACAAAGAATGGATGAACACAAATGACAGAGAGATGGAAAACATAAGAAAGTACCAAATAGAAGTGACAGAGCTGAAGAATATAATAATTAAACTGAAAATTACACTAGAGGGGTTCAACAGCAGACTAGATCAAACAGAAGAAAAGATCAGTCAACTCAAAGACAAGGCAGTGTTAACACACTCAATCAGAGCAGAAAAAAGAAAAAAAAAAATTCAAAAAGTGAAACTAACTTAAGGGACTTTTGGGAGGACATAAAACAGACCAAGGTTTGCATTGTATCTCCTTTCTCTCCCAGAAGGAGAGAGAGAAAAAGGGAGAGAATCTTGTTTGAAGTAATAATGACTGAACATTTCCCTAACCTGGGGAAGAAAATAGATCCTGGAAGCCCAGAGAATTCCAAATAAGAACCTGAAGAGACCCACACCAAGACACATTATAATTAAAATGTCAAAAGTTAAAGAGAGAATCTTAAAAGCAACAAGAAAGAAATTAAAAAAATGAAAGCAACAAGAGAAAAACTTGTTACATAGAGGGAAACACCCATAAGGCTATCCACAGATTTTGCAGCAGAAACTTTCCAGGCCAGAAGTAGTGTGATGATACTCGAAGTACTAAAACAAAAATACAAACAAACAAAAAACCAACTTCTGACCAAGAATACTCTACCCTGCAAAGTTATCCTTTAAAATTGAAGGACAGCTCAAGACTTGTCTAGGCAAGCAAAAGCTAAAGGAGTTAGTTCATTGCCACTGGGCCAGTCTTAGAAGAAATGTTATAGGGACTTCTTTAAGCCGAAAAGAAAGGGTAGTGATTAGGAATAAGAACACATGTGAAAGAATAAATCACCCTAGAAAGGTAAATACATGGTAAAGGAAGTAAATAATCACTTACTTATAAAACTGTTGCAAATGTTAAAAGACAAAAGTAAAAAAATAAATAAAAGCTGTGATTATAACTGTTAGTTAAGGGATGTGTGGGTTAGTCACTTGGTTGTGTCCAACTCTTTGTGACCCTCCTGGTCTGCCCATGGAATTCTCTAGGCATTATGCTGCAGTGGGTTGCCGTTTCCTTCTCCAGGGATCTTCCCAACCCAGGGATCGAACCAAGATCTCCTACATTGCAGGCAGATTCTTTACCATCTGAGCTACCAGGGAAGCCCCAGTTAAGGGATATATAAGATAAAAGATGTAAAAATGTGACATCAAAAACAAAATGTGAGACAGAGCATAATGGTTCATCTGGATTAGCATGCTGAGGCTTCCACAACAAAATACTATGGACTGGTGGATTATACAGAGTAAATTTATTTTCTCGCAATTCTGGAGGCTGAAAACCTGAGATCAGTGTGTTGGTAGATTTGGTTTCTCCTTGCCTTGATTCAGCCACCCTCTTGCTGTGTCCTCATGTGTCTTTCATCTGTGTATGTACTTCTAACATCTCTTCTGTCCAAATTTCCTCCTCTTAAGAGGACACTGGTCAGATTGCATTAGGGCCAATGTGTGAGACTTCATTTTATATTAGTTATCCATGGGAAAACTTATCTCTAAGTATTTTGAGGTGCTGGGAGTTAGGACTTCAGTGTATGAAGCTTGGGGAGACACAGCTTAGTCACAGCACCACCTTACCTAGCTCTTCATTACGGTCTGCTACCCATATACATGATAATAGTAATTTGTTGTTCAGTCACTAACTTAGGTCCAACTCTTTGCAACCCCTTGGACTCCAGCACGCCAGCCTTGCCTGTCCTTCACTATCTCCTGGAGTTTGCTCAAACTCGTGTCCGTTGAGTTGGTTATGCCATCCAACCATCTCATCCTCTGTCGTCCCTTTCTTCTCCTGCCTTCAGTCTTTCCCAGCATCAGGGTCTTTTCCAGTGAATCAGCTCTTCGCATCAGATGGCCAAAGTATTGAAGCTTCAGCTTCAGCAATCCCTACTGCAATCCCGCATAAGACAAGTATTTCAAAGTCTCCTCTTCCTTGAGGAACTAAATGCTGGCAAGATGAATGACCTCACTCAGATTTACAAATCTAGTGAACATGAGAGTTGGGATATGAAAAGCAAAGTTCTCTACTGTCACACAAGGTGCCTCCTGATGTTAGAGGGTAGGAGCTCATGGACTGTCTCTACCGGGGGAATCAGCAGTCATGCTTCCCTTAACCTGGTTCTGACGAGTCCCATTAAGCAAATACCAGGATGTTCTATAACTTTTCTTCTCCATAGGGAGATAGAACTAAATTGATCAAAAAATGAGGAGAAGAGTAAAGAGCTTTTCCTCTTTGAAACGCTGGAAAAAGAATGGTTTGTCAAGTATCCTTCAGCTTTTGGTTTCACTTTGGGAAGAAGCATTTTGCATTCGCTTTTAAAGTTGAAGGACATCACCCCTGGAGCTGGATGCTTGGAAATCAGATGAGCAGTGGCTGTCAAATACCTGAGGCTTTAAAAAGGCCATTGATTCTCGATCAGGCACACATTAAATTGAAAACCAAAAGCTATGAGGTCCTTCTGAAACCCACTCTGTGAAAATCATCTTGGGTAAATCTCAGAATCCCCAGTGTTAGCAAGAATCTGCCCAAGTAAGCTGGACCATCCTGCTCTTGCAGATCACCTAGAACATGGTCTATTTTAGACACTTTGGTGAGTAGGAAATCTCAAGGAGACAACTTCCTTCTTTCCCTTGCCTGTTAAAGGGATGTATTTCAGTATAAATCAAGACAGCAACACAGAAGAAGTCACTGAAAACGACTGATCTTATTCTTTCCTCCTCTGCTTTAAATCTCCCTGCTTATTTGATACATTTCACACATGTAATTTATTTCTCCTAAATTGTACATAGTTGTTGAATATTGAATAAATCAGCAGCTTAAGGTCAGGGACCATATCTCTTATTGTTCTTGCTTCTAATTTTATAACAGTGAATGAAGCTGTCTACAAGCAGCACGCAATCAATAACAAGATCTATGTTTGCTAAGCATTTATTAAGTGCCAGGCATCATCCTAGGAGCACTACATCTTTGCTACACAAAACACAGTGCCAGAGCAGCAGTGTTTTCTTTGCTTGGGAGATTTTTAGAGATACAATCATTCAGGCCCATCCAACCTCCTAAGCAGCATCTGCATTTCAGCAGGACACTCAAGTGGTCCGTCTACACATCCTGACCTGAGAGATGCTGCTTTCCTTCATTTCTTTATCTCTTACATCACCTCAAGGTGGTAGTGATTATTACCCCATTTTACAGATGAGAAAACTGAGGCTCAGGAACCTTAAACAAGTTTCCCAAGGTCTTATTTGCTAAACTGGTGTCAGGGGCTCAAATTCAGTTCTCTCTGTCCCCATACTCCATGCTTTTTCTTTTCTGCTGTGACTTTAGAGGACAAAAACATTTATGATAAAGATTCAGCTCTGTTGATGCCTGGGTTCCCTGCATTTAGAAATTTGCTACAATAAAGCTGACACTATGAGAATGTCTGAAGGTGCTGCCCAGTAGAATCTCCATAGGTGTAGTTCATCCTTTGCTCACTGTTGTTGTGAGACCGCACCGTTGTTGAACTTCTCTTGGAACCAGGCAGCACAAGGGGGATGTTCAGGGTACAAGCCTAAGGGGTTTGGTTTCTGGCTGGGAGGGAGGCTTGTTGCTGAGAAGTGGTGAATGCACTAGTTCCTCAGAGGCCGGGGGTGCCTCTGATATCAAT
The DNA here is from genome assembly GCA_007570785.1 of Antilocapra americana. NCBI lineage: Eukaryota > Metazoa > Chordata > Mammalia > Artiodactyla > Antilocapridae > Antilocapra > Antilocapra americana. The sequence continues at coordinate 1,832,340 of ML661322.1, forward strand.
TCGCAGTCCTCTAAAATGGCAGGCTGCCTGGAAATCGATGAATCCTAGTTACCCCAGGTAATAAAGTACCTGGTTCCTTCTGTGTGGCTGGCCAGATTGCATCATCTTTCCCTGTCTTGTCTAGGGAGGGAACTGTAGAGAGCAAATTGGACTTCCTCCAGTAAACCAGCATCCAGGCTCTGCATTCCCAGCCCTGGTCTTTCACCAGTGGGGCATTTTCATTTCCCTGAGGTCCTCCAGGAAGAGGCTGGCAGGTTCCCTTGGCCAGCTGGTTAGGGACATAGTCTTACCCCTAGACTCCCACTTCACACACACCTAGAGCTTAAAGCTGCCATGCAATAAGCCCTGATGGCTTTCCTCCTGTGTTTACATTATCAGGAGTTCTTTAACTGGCATTATGATGATAAATGAAAAATGCTTTGCACCATTACATCAAGCAGTAATGCAGAGTGCAAAAAATTTCTGCTCCGCACCCCCAACCCCGCCCGCCTTTTTTTTTTAAAAGAAAATAGCAAATGGGAAAGCAATTGACTTCTGGTGTCCTGCAAAGTTATTTGCCCGTGGGCCTGGGTGGAGGCTGCCTGGAGGTGTCACTCATGCTGCCTGGGGCAGTTCCTTGCCTGCAGCCTGCCTTCTCTGTACTGCAAAGTGTTGCCAGCCAGGACTTCCTATTTCCCAGGGATTCATGGGCCACTTAGACCCATTAGACCTGCAGGCAAGCAGAGTTATGCAGCTTCCTCCAGTCATTGCAGATAAATGCCTGGTGTATCAGACTGGCCTGTGAACCAGGATGCTTGTCATTTACAGTCCAGTTGCAATGTTTGTATGTGCGTGTGTGCTCAGTCACTCAGTTGTGTCCAACTCTTTGCAAACTCTTGGACTGCAGCTGGTCAGGCTCCTCTATCCATAGAATTCTCCAGGCAAGAATACTGGAGTGGGTAGCCATTCCCTCCTTCAGGGTATCTTTCCAACCTAGGGGTCAAATCCAGGTCTCCTGCAGCTCCTGCATTTGCAAGAGAATTCTTTACCACTGCGCCAACTGGGAAGCCCTTAGAGCTCAGTTTTATTTCGTATCCTCTTATTCTTCATTTGTTTCCCTCCTCAAATTTAGTGCACTTTGTTGTGAAGACCATCAGCCTAAGAAGGAAAAGGCTTGAACTGAAGCTTTCACTTTCTCCCTGTCTTCACATTGTCGGGCAGCCATTCTGGGGCAGTTTTCTAATCTTAAAGTGGAGATGTTTGATACTTACCTCTTTGGAGTTGTTGGTTCTGTTTTGCTTCTTTCTGTTGGATTTTTTTGTTGGTGGTGGTTTTTGGTTGGTGGAGAGTAGATCAGAAATAATTTAAGTGAAATGTTGTATGTGACGGATTTTCTAGAAGGCAAAGCCATGGTGTCCACACAATGTGCCAGAACTCCTTGCTGACACTTAGACCACTATGTCCGAATGGTCTGAGGTCATGCATATCAATCCACAGCCGCCCTTTGATGTTAAGACCCAAAGCGTTGAAGTAAATAATGAACACATTTAAAACCCTATAACGAGATAAAGAAGACTTAGAAATCTAAGTGGGGAAGGAGGGCTGAGCCTGGGGCTGAATTCTGGCTCCCGTCCAAAATCGCTAGACCAACCTGTCATGTGACAACACCAAGTTCATGGCTTCCCACCCCTGTAAGTAGAGCACTGTTTCCACATGGTCTTCTGGGTGCCCCTGTGGAGAAGGGCACATTCAGGCTGCTTTGAGATGTCCAAGCCCAGTTTTATGGGGGTCTTTCCAAGTGAGCATGAAGGAGGGTCTCATCAGGACCCAGAAGGATCCTCATGTAACTGCTTAGGATGGGTGGATGCAAAGAGTCTTGGGGAGGCTGGCCTTTGATGTTTTCTGTTGATGATGTAATGGGTCTTTCAGGAAGCTCCTGGAAGGAATAAGAAAATTATTTGGAAATCTTACCTTCCTGAGCAAGAGCCTTAGAAATATTCAAGTGTTGATGAAGTCAAAGTGTGGGTTGTCACCTACTAGGACCCTTCTAGGCTGGTCCCAGGAGGACAGTGTTTGGAGCTGGTATTACCCTGGCCCTGGCTGCTAGCAAGTGTCACCTCCTGGAAGGTGTCATTGAGGGTCTGGTGTGTGCTGTAGCCAGGAAGGTCCTGTCTGGCTAAGAGGTCACCTTGTCCTTCTCAACTTTCCTGAAGACAATTAGTGGCCACAGTTTAGGTGTCGGGATGAAGGCTGGTAACGCAGAGTGCAAGTTCTTGATTTTGTGTCCATGTGTTTCTTTTTGGTCCTGGGAGTGAGGAGGGCAGAGGGGAGGAAGATGGGGAGCCTTGAAGGAACCCGGGATGCAGGGCACCTATACTTTGGCTGCTGGGTTCTCTGCGGCTCTGCGTACCTGAGGGCTCTGGCTTCACACCGCGGACTGACCCAGCGTGCAGGTGGCAGCGGGCAGTGGGAAGGCGGAGTGGGGGTGGGGGAACTGGGGATCTCTCCACTTCCAGCTTCAAAGGAGTTGTATTGAGCAACTGTGAATAAAAAACAATTAAATTTGCTAAAGGTCTGTGAAATCAGATCTAATCTCTTTGGGGACTTGGAAAATACAAGCAAACAAAAGAGCTGAGTTATTGATCGCTGCATTTCAGCAGCTCTTAATCTGAAATGAAATCAGCCTGGCTGGAGGCTCAGAGGCCAGGGACCCTGCTATCCATCCCCCTCCCACCCTCTGGGCTGCCAGGAGGCCCACCTGTCAGAACCAGGGCTCCTTGCTGGACGACTGAATTAGCAGGCAGGTGGCGGGTGGCAGAGAGCTGCGGTCACTGAGCTTCCCTGGCCACAGAAGGCAGAGGATGACCTGGCTTATTTTCACAAGTTTGAAACAGGAGCAAATTGAGTTCACAGGTCCACACCACTCGTCTTCACGTCTCGAGAGAGGCACAGGCTTCTCCAGTGGCCATGCTTGGCCTTAGTCCTCGCATCTCCCTTTTCAGAGGGGCTGTCACTCTGTTATCTTACCCCCAGTCAGTCTTTATCCCTTTGACCTTCAGAGCTGGAGGGCAAAGGGGGCAGTGGGACTAGTGAGGGGAGAGATAAGGGGGTCAACTTGCCCCGGAGGAGGAAGGCTTTGACCTTGAATAAAGGAGCAGATGGGTGGAGCCAGAGGCCAGCACCTGAGCCGGCACCTTGTCCAACTTGAATTTTGTTTATTTTCTTCTACTCTGTTGGTGACTGTAAGAAAGATTATTTCATACTCCCTGAAGCGAACCTAAGGAGGTCTGAAATGACAAGCTGGCTCCTTTGGCAATTACCCTGAAAAGATCTAGCAAATCAATCAAGAAGTCTTACAAGTTACAGCTTGTCAGTTTACCTTAGACCCAGGGACAAGAAAGAGGAAAAGAGCCAACACCTATCTGTTAATGAGACCCCTTTGTCCCTTAGTCCATTCAGCCTGTGATACAGAATATCACAGACCGAGCAGCTTCTAAACAACATTATTTCTCACAGTTTTGGAACCTGGGACAAGCAAGATCGAGGTTCCAGCAGACCTGGTGTCTGGTGAGAGCTCGCCTCCTGGTTCATAGGTGGCTGTCTGTGCCCTCACGTGGTGGAAGGGGCGAGGGGCCACTCAGGAGTCTTCCCTAAGGACATGAATCCCATTCATCAGGGCTCCACCCTCATGACCTAATCACCCCTCAGAGGCCCCACTTCTAACGCCATCATGCTGAGTATTAGGCTTCTGTACATGAACTTTGGGAGGACACAGTCTTTAGCATCTCTGAACGGGTTTGGGGGTGGAGGGGGCCTTCCCTTGTAGCTCAGTTGGTAAAGAGTCTGCCTGCAGTGCAGAAGACCCAGATTCGATTGCTGGGCTAGGAAGATCCCCTGGAGAAGGAAATGGCAACCCACTCCAGTAGTCTTGCCTGGAGAATCCCATGGAGGGAGGAGCCTGGCAGGCTATAATCTATGGGGTCGCAAGAGTCGGACACGACTAAGCACATAGCACACACCTATGTTGGATGATTGATAGCTCTTTGGGAAGCCTTCTGTCTTCTATCAGACAGAACTCCTAGGTCCTTCCAGGGTACAATCAACTAAAAAGTTAGGCACAATCTGAAAGTAGAAATGTTTTTTATTTGGTGGGAGTGTTAAGGACTCTGGGTCCAGGAGATGTCATCTCAGGTAGCCCTGAGAGATTGCTCTAGGGAGGGAGGAGAGGGAGTCAGACTCTGTTTTCAAAAAGGGGGCAGGCAGTCTGAACATCACAGATTATTATTAAGTAAGGAAAACCAGATATCAAGTTAAGGAATTTAGTGTTATTCTATGTATGGGAAGGTGCAAGAGCATGAGATTACTGAAGTCATTCTTTTCATATACATCTCAGCTATCTGGGGCCAGCATCCTGTCCTTTTTATTTCTCACATCCCTGGCCCTCTCCGCCAGCTCCTCAGCAATCACTATGCGGAGAGTGAGGGGGTGGCAGCATCTGCTGGATCTAAGGCATTGTGTTCCCTTTCGGGAGCCCTCATTCACATTTGGAGGCCCGAAATCGCTGACGGCTATTACATCCTTATTTATTGATATGGCAGGAGATATTCCCTTTCACAGAACACACCTCACCTGCCCATGTCATACCACTGTGTCCCTCCTCCAAGACTTGAGGAAAGAACAGAGAGAAATTGCTCTTTTACCTTTGTATCATTTCAACGTTGTAGCACAATTTCTGGCACATAATAGAACCATAACACATCTTGGTCTAGTGAGTGAATGTTTGGAATAGGAATAAATTCTGCTTTGGACATTAGTGAATCCTTGAGACAGATGGGGTCCTGCCAAGGAACTCTCACCTGCCCGCTGGACGATGGTGATGCTTTGTGTTTGATGGTGAAGGGACTGCAGGCTGGTGAGGAGGCTAACCAGGAACCAGGCATGGAAGGAGGGCCGGGAGAGTTGGCCTCTTCAAAAAGAGCATAAAGCGCACAGGGAGATGGAGAGGAGCCCAGGTTCTACCTCACTTTCAAAATGTGAGCAAAATGTAGCCTCAGATGCCTATTTGTGAGCAGGCAAATCTTTCTGCTCTGCAAAGTTGTTATAAGAATTCAACGAGTATCCTGAGTGCATTCACAAGTCATTCATGAGCCTAGATTTTGAATGTCATTACTTTTTGGAGTAATTATCTGTGAAGCTGATGATAACGATGATTATGAAAAAAGATATGAATAATAAAGGCAAAGTGACTCAAAAACAAATGGCTATATAACTTACATGAGAATGTGGAAACCTGAAAAAATAAAACAAAACTAGAGAACACTAAAGCCACTTGAGTTGACAACTCTGCTATCTCCATACATGCTGTTTTAACACATATCAGACCAGGGAGGTCTCATATAAGGACATGCTTAAGCACACATTTCTGTCTGGTCTCTGTATGACTCAGGTTTTTCACTCATAGAATATTGTTCTAGTATATGTGTTCAATGGGGTTTATAACGCAGTTATGAATTAATGTCATTAACCCTTCCAAGTCTCCAAAGACAGCTCTCATTTCTTCCCGACATGTCCCAAGGCCCCCCAATCTTACTTTGACCATGGCCCTGCCCTTGCAATTGTTAGCTTACTTCTCAGTCTGTCGCCAATGTTATTTGAGCGTGTTGTTCGCTGTGTTCCTGGTACTTAGTTGAGGGTGAAATACCCGTTCGAAAGGTATGTGCTGGCATTTGTTCATTCACTAAGACACACGGTGGGGAGAGCTTCCACTGTGCTGGCCCCCAACCTGCAGCGGTACCCTCAAGTGCCCACTCATAGACACTGTGGAGAAGCGGGACACAGTCACAGGAATTATTTAATTGACACTGCAGTGAAGTCCAGCAAGGCAAAACACAGGGGCCCCCAGTCTTGTTTAAGGTGTAGGATTTGTGAGGAAATTACTTTAAAACCTAAAAAGATGAGAGTAATCCATCCATACTGACTGTGCAAGGGAGGGGGGTGCTAGGAGATAGTGTGAGGACCCGTCCTGGCTGAGACCCGCTGAAATCAAACACCTGAGCCCCAGACAGATAAAGGCTGGCTTCCCCATGAGTTATGAGGTCAGCTTACAGCAGAAGAAGGATTAGAATCCAGGGGTTTATCCAGGGCCACATAGCACAATGCAGAGCTATGCTCCAGAGAATGAGAGAAAGCCTTGAGGGATTTGAGAGTGACAGTGGGCCAGGATCCATGCTGACTCCAGAAAAGGGAAACGGCAGGTTCATGCTGCAATATCACGTCATGCTCCTGGGGACCAGATGGTTTTCCTGCAGCAGAGACAGAGTCCAGCCCCTCAGCAGGTACTCAGATGGCGAGAGTGGTGCCGACTGGTCCCCACCCCCGACAGCGCACCTTGCCCATTTGCCTCTATTAGAGAGTTTCCCTGCAGTTACGCCAGCAGCGAGGGGTCTCTCTGGGCCTTACAGCCCAGGTCATCTGCTTCCCTGAGTGCTATCTCCCAGCAGGATCCTGCAGGTTGCCTCCGGAGCCTGTAGCAGTACCCTAGGTGGTGTCTTCCCCCAGGGTGCGTGACAGCCTCCTTCCTGCCAACAGCTGTGGTGCAGGAGGTTGTGTGGCTGCATGCTGGCTCGACTTGCAGCAGCTCTGAGCAGAGGGTCCCAGAGAGCTGCAGAAGCCCCCAGGGTTGTGTCTGCCTTCTGTGGTTTCTGGGTGTGTTTCATGCGGACTCTCTAGGAATGCGGGTTTCCCATCTGGGCTTTGTGGATGGAGGAATGGGAGAGGAAGCCAAAGGGGATGCAGGGGGAGATAGTCACTGAGGATAGTGAGAGCCATCTCATCCTCTACCATCCTCTTCTCCTTTTGCCTTCAATCTTTCCCAGCAGCAGGGCAGAGGGTGAGATGGATGGATGGCATCACCAACTCAATGAACATAAACTTGGGAAAACTCCGATAGACAATGAGGGGCAGGGAGGCCAGGTGTGCGGCAGTCCATGGGGTTGAAGAGTCAGACATGACTTAGAGACTGAACAAAAACAACAGTTGTGAGAGCCGCTGCCCTGGGCATTTACTTCTTACCTAAGACACCCTCCCCTACCCCATCCCCCATATAGTCTTGCTTCTTTAGGAGTGGTGGTGGGAGGGGAGAGACTGACAGGCAGAGAGGTAAAGAGATATGACTAAGCAAAGGCAAGGCCAGGTTCAGGATCTGCTTGCCCACCTCCCCCCATAGATTTGGAGCTCCAGACCAGCAGAGAGTGGTGCTCAGGACTAGCCCCAGCCCCTGGCACACAGCTGGCCCTTCCAGCCACGCCTAAAGCCGCTGAGATCTGGGTGGGGTAGTTTTGGTTTCTAGGGCCATTTCACAGATGAAGAGGTGACCTTCTCAAAGTTATACAGAACCTGGAGCTCCACACACTTCTCATCTGGCAACCTCCAGGTGAAAGTCTGCTCCCCGTCAGGGTCTCCGTGTAGAAGCAGAGCCCTCTTCCCCCCTCCCCACCTCCCCACCACCCCAACCCCGACCCTCTACTCTCCCACCACACCTCATCTTTCTCCCCCACCTCTCATTCCCCCCCCCACCACTAAACTTTCTTGTTTTGAGTAGTGGGAGGAATGATGAAAGTCATCTTCAAAAATAATTTTCAAGGGAGAAACGCTTTTATCCCCAATGACTGTTATTTGAGAACTTACAGAAGGCTGAATGCGGGCAGGAGATCCAGAACCTTCACATTGTGGAGGGAGGCCTTGGCCCTCTCTCTGCACTCGGTATTCTCACTACCGAGAAATCTGTGCTCTATGGTGAAGCGGGCAGTGATTGGTCCTCTTCAAGGAGAGAGCTGCCCCTTTTGATGCAGGAGGATAATCCTCACGGTAAGTTCAGCTGCAGACACGTTCACGCCTTCTTTTATTCTCTTCTCGGCACTGGGAGTTCATGCGGTGGACACTGAGACCCATTCCTACGGACTCGATACTCTGGTGGGGAGACAGAGTAAATGGAGCATCTTCCCAGAAAGATTGTGATGACTGCTCAGCAGAATAGGGTTTCTGTGAGAGAAACTGACAGGACCTCCTTTGTACTGGAAGGTCTCAGAAAGACATTTCTGAGGAAGTGCCAAACAGATGACAAAGTGATAAATTCCACCTAATTGAAAGACACTCATGAATCATTCAAGGTCATATAGGTGACGTAATAGAACACAGTGGAATCAGGACTGAGGTCAGAGGACGTTTGCCATTGCTCAGTCATGTCAGATTCTTTGCAGTCCCATGGACTATAGCCCACCAGGCTCCTCTGTCCATGGGATTCTTCAGGCAAGAATACTGGAGTGGGTTACCATTCCCTTCTCCAGGGGATCTTCCTGACTCAGGGATTAAACCTGAGTCTCCTGCATTGCAGGCAGCCTCTTTAGTGGCTGAGCCACCAAGGAAGCTGTCATGCAGATATTTAACCTTAATTTAAGGTTAACCCCTCAGCCAGTTTGGAGTTAATTTTTCTAGGACTGATGGCTTCTGTTTTCTTGATTTCTCCCACGTTTTGGAGGCACACACGTTTCAACTACTTCCTGAGGAAGTCATTGACGACTTGCTTGTTTGAAAAATATCACACGTCTTTCTTCACATGATCGTTAGTTAGGTTAGATAGAGATATCTCACCTCAACATTTTACCTCAGAATTTCATCATTATCTTGTATCTACCAGGGTGGCTGCTTAGAAATGTACCACTCTGGTTCCCGCCTCTTTGTATGTGATCTATAGTTTTCCTAGAAAGGAAACCAGTATTCTGAAATTTCTTAATACAGTGCCTTCATAAGGGGGTTGGTTTTGTTTTTTAATTTACACTTCTAGGTACTTTGTGAATTCCTTTTCAATCAGTTTTGGAAACTAATCTTTTCATATTTATGTGTTAATTTTCTCCTCTTTTTTTTTTCCTCTTTCTGGAAGTCCCATTAAATGGATACACACACACACACACACACACACACACACACACGCACACACACACACACACACACACACACACACACACACACACTTCCCAGGTGGTACTAGTCATAAAGAAAACCAATGCAGGAAACATAAGAGACACGGGTTCCATCCCTGGGTTGGGAAGATCTCCGGGAGGAGGAAATGGTAACCCATTCCCATATTCTAGCTTGGAGAATCCCATGGCAGAGAAGCCCTGGTGGGCTACAATCCATAGCATCACAGAGATTCGGACACAACTGAAGTGATTTAGCAGGCATATATATATATATATGTTTATATATATATACACACAATATGTCTATATTATACCATTTCATTTAAGTCACTCAGTCATATCCGACTCTTTGCGACCCCACGGACTGCAGCACGCCAGGCTTCCCTCTCCATCACCAACACCCTGAGCTTGCTCAAACTCACCTCTATTGAGTTGGTGATGCCAGCCAACCATCTCATCCTCTGTCATTCCCTTCTCCTCCTGCCTTCAACCTTTCCAAGAATCAGGGTCTTTTCCAAGGAGTCAGTTCTTTGTATTAGGTGGGCAAAGTATTGAAATTCCAGCTTCATCATCAGTCCTTCCAGTGAATGTTCAGGGCTGATTTCCTATAGGATTGACTGGTTTGATCTCCTTGCAGTCCAAGGGACTCTCAAGAGTCTTCTCCAGCACCACAATTCAAAAGCATCAATTCTTCAGTGCTCAGCTTTCTTTATAATCCAACTCACACATCCATACATACTGGAAAAGCCATAGCTTTGACTAGATGGACCTTTGTCAACAAATTAATGTGTCTGCTTTTTAATATGCTGTCTAGGTTGGTCATAACTTTTCTTCCAAGGAGCAAGTGTCTTTTAATTTCATGGCTGCAATCACCACCTTCAGTGATTTTGGAGCCCAAGAAAATAAAGTCTCTCACTGTTTCCATTGTTTTGCCGTCTATTTGCCATGAAGTGATGTGACTGGATGCCATAATCTTTGTTTTTTGAATGTTGAGTTTTATGCCAGCTTTTTCATTCTCCCTTTCAGTTTCTTCAAGAGATCCTTTAGTTCTTCTTCTATATTATGTGTGTGTGTGCATATACTTTTTCTCCCATTTCTATTTTCTATCTCTTTTTTCTACTTTCTGGAAGATTTCCTCCACTTTATCATCTTATAGTTAAGATTAATAGTCCTTAAACAATTGCTTCAAAGTAACATTTTTAATTCCTAACACATCTTCAGTATTCTTATTCTCTCTTGCTTGTTTCTAATGTTTACATTTTTATTTGGTGTTTTGTAATACCTAAATTTTTGCACTTGAAATGTCTTATATGTTTGGCTTTGTGAGTTTTTTAAGTTTTCTGGGTTCTGATCACATTTTAGCTTTCTTGTTTTTATTAATTTTTATTGGATTACAGTTGCTTTACAGTGTTGTGCTAGTTTCTGCAGTACAGCAAGGTGAATCAGCCACAGATATGCATGGATCCTCTCTTTTTTGGATTTCCATCCCATTTAGTTCACCACAGCACACAGAGCTTGGAGAAGGCAATGGCACCCCACTCCAGTACTCTTGCTTGGAAACTCCCATGGACGGAGGAGCCTGGTAGGCTACAGTCCATGGGGTCATGAAGAGTTGGACATGACTGAGCGACTTCACTTTTACTTTTCTCTTTCATGCATTGGGGAAAGAAATGGAAACCCACTCCAGTGTTCTTGCCTGAAGAATCCCAGGGACGGGGGTGCCTGGTGGGGTCGCACAGAGTCGGACACGACTGAAGTGATTTAGCAGCAGCAGCAGCACACAGAGCAGAGCTCCCTGTGCAGTACAGTAGCTTCTTATTATCTTGTTTGCTTTTGTTTGAGAAGTAAGTGCTAATAAGCCCTTTGGAAGGTCTGTGTAGGAGCACGTTGACTAGGGGGCCTTCTTGTAGTGAATGATGAGGAGCCAGATACTCCTTAGGAGATCCTCAGGGATCCACCACTTTGCCCCTTTCTTGTGAAAGCATTTTTTCAGAGAAGACATCCAGGCCACTCAACTGTCACACCCTTTCTGACACTGCTCTGGGACTTAGCCTGTGAACTGGCATTTCTGACAAGTTCCCAAGTGACCCTGATACTGCTGATTTGGGGACCACATCTTTGGAAAATGCTCTTTTAGGTCAAAAGCTTTCCACCTCTTGTGTGTGTTTGCTCAGTCATGTCTGGTTCTTTGAGACCCCATGGACTGTAACTTGTCAGGCTCCTCTGTCCATGGGATTTCCTAGGCAAGAATATTGGAGTGGATTGCCAGTTCCTCTTTCAGGGAATCTTCCCCACACAGGGATCAAACCCACGTCTCCTGCATTGCAGGTGAGTTCTTTACCAGTGAGAAGCCCCTTTCCACTTATCAGGATGGAAGTCTGGTTTTCAGGTCTGAGAGAGGATTTATGGAATACAGCTTCTTCTCAAAGAGACTTTCAACATCTCCTTGCTTCTTGCCCCATTATTACCACAGCCTCCACAAAGATACCATGTCCCAAATTCATGAATATTTCTAGTGCTGCAGCCTGAGTCAGCTTGCTCGTCCCATTTTGGGCATTTTGGGTTTAGCTTTCTCTACTTGGTTAAATCAATGACCATTCATCTGCTTTCTGTCCTATACAATTTTGTCAGCATGTTTCATCTGCTCATGTTTTCTTTCCTGTTTTATTTGTCAACATAGTTTTTCTTTTCTTTTTTTCCTTTACTGTTATTTTGGATGGGTATTGGAAAAAAGCAGAACCTAACAGACTTCTTCAGGCTACGATAATTAGTCATGTCAAGGGTTTATTCAATTGTAGGGCTTTGCCTCTCTTCCCACGGGAAGTGCACCTCCCTTTGGCCATACACTCAGTATAAGCTGGTGCTGCCCCCAGCTAGGGCCCTGGGACCTTGCATGCACCATCATCCTCATCAGGAAAAACTCTCATCCCCATTTCTGCTGAGGGAGGAAGGCTTCCCAGAACTAACATACCAACCCCAGAAAGAAGAAAAAGCAGTTTGACATATTCTTGACTATTTGGAATTTTTTTTCTGGCACAACAAGCTATTTATCCTCTGCTTTGATTCTCATTGAATTAAGGAGGGAGAAAAGAAATCAATTCACCCTCCATATGCTGAAAAGGAAAAAGCACCCCTCACTAAACACTATGGAATATATAGGAAGGAGGAAAAGAATATAAATCCATCAACTAACAAGATAAGTGCCTTGTTCCTCCATCTGTTACTGCTGTGTCCTTATCTAGAGCAGGAGCGTGGCAGCCACAAGGTAGCTGTGTCAGGTATTATATTTCAAAATCATATAAATGAATTTTCATGTGAGGAACCACCCATGATCTCACCGAGCCACGGCTCAATTTGTCCTGAGGCGCCCACTGTCTTTTTGCATCTGGAAGTCCACTGAGATTACAGGTGGGCACGGGGTTGGCAGTGTTGCTGGTGATGGTATCTGTCTCTCAGCTTTTCCAGCTTTGACTTCCCCTCCGCCGTGCAGAGGCTGGTGGTGATGACTTAGTTGATTCACCTCTGAGTGCTTGCTTGTGTCCTTACAGGAGATAGGAAAGCACTGGAAGCCTGGGCAAAATATACTGAGAGGTCTGTGTATGGGGACATCTATAACGATAGGATCATTGATTAGACGATTGATCAAATGTGCCACTTCTTAGGTCCCTGGGGAAAACTACAGAATAATGTTCAATTGCAATGACATCCCAGGCACTTGAGCAGCCCCAATTATCCTGTGATGATTTCCTCATTCAAAAACAGAGTTTATTTGAAGAGCTGAGCCTTGACTGAGCTCCCAGGTGCAGACAGAGATGATGACATGTGGCATCGGAACCCATGCTTTGGCGTTGCTGTCAGGGGCGGAGAGTCACAGCAGATAGAGAAAACTCGTTTGCATGTACGATGGAGACTGAGCTTTGCATTTTATTACAGAGACAGTGTAATCCGTCTATATTATCATCACTGTCATCGTCATCGTCCTCGGCGGCAGCAGGAACATCGCAGCGTTCAGCACTCGCTGCAAACCTTACCTGTGTCCATCCCTGGCCTCCCAGGCTGAGAGCATCAAACTCATAACACAGGAGGTGTGCTGGACAGGCTGCAGGGTCCATGAGATAGATTCGTGTCAGGCGTCCAGGAGAGATGCATGGGCAACTCCAATTTGTATGTGGTCAGAGGCTGGAAAGAAAGGAAGCAGGCAAGAAAAAAAATGTAATACATAAATTCAGGAAATAAAGATTGATTGTATTGTGGTAGAACAAAAGAGTGAGACGTAAAATTTGTCTTCAAGATTTTAAGCTAGGATGCCGAGGCTTAGAAATAGGAGAGAATAGGTCATGTTGTTAGGAAAAAAATACAAGTTATCTTTGGAACAGATTGGGACTGAGTTGCTGAGAGGCATCCGCTTAAGGAGGGGCTGTCCTGCAAGAAGTGTGTATATGAGTCTAAAACTCGAGGGTGATGCCCAGGCCTAGAATGCAGACACGGGACCATTGCTGCACAGGCAGCATGTCAGGCAGCCTCTAGATCGTGTCCAGTGACTCCTATCTAGTGATCTTCATGCCCTGTATAATCTCGCCTCTTCCATTGAGTGTGGGCTGGACTTTTTATCTCAATTCTAACGGTGGACTACAGCAAAAGTGATGAGATGTCACATCCAAGGTTATGTTATAAGAAATACTGTGCCTTCCACCTTGCCCTCTCTTCATCAGCCCCTTTTAGATCACTCACCTCGGCGAAAGCCAGCTTCCGTGGTGTGAGTCAGCCCTGTGGAGAGACCCTGTTGGCCAGCAAAGCCACATGAATAAGCTAGGAGTAAGACTCCCCACACCCTGCTCCAATCCCCCTCAGTGGTGCCTTTAGTTAAAACCACAGTCGTGGTCAAGCACTTGACTACATCCTCATGAGAGATCTTTTTTTTTTTTTTTAATTTTCTTTACTTTATTGTGTTGGTTTTGCCATACATTGACATGACACTGCCATGGGTATACATATGCTCCCCCACCAGAACCCCCCTCCCTCCTCCCTCCCGATTCCCTCCCCCTGGGTCATCTCGGTGCACCAGCCCCGAGCATCAACCCTGGGCTGGCGATTGATTTCACATACGATAATTGACATGTTTCAATGCCATTCTCCCATATCATCCCACCCCTGCCCTCTTCCACAGAGTCCACGAGTCTGTTCTATACATCTGCGTTTCTTTTGCTGTCTCACATGCAGGGTGCTCGTTACCATCTTTCTAAATTCCATATATATGCGTTAGTATACTGTATTGTTGTTTTTCCTTCTGGCTTACTTCACTCTGGATAACAGGCTCCAGTTCCATCCACCTGAGTAGAACTGATTCAAATGAATTTTTTTTTAATGCTGAGTAATATTCCATTGTGTATATGTAACACAGCTTTCTTATCCATTCGTCAGTTGATGGGCATCTAGGTTGCTTCCATGCCCTGGCTATTGTAAACAATGTGGCGATGAACATTGGGGTACACGTGTCTCTTTCAATTCTGGTTTCCTCGGTGTGTATGCCCAGCAGTGGGATTGCTGGGTAATATGGCAGTTCTATTTGCAGTTTTTTAAGGAATCTCCACACTGTTTTCCATAGTGGCTGTACTAGTTTGCATTCCCACCAACAGTGTAAGAGGGTTCCCTTTTCTCCACATCCTCTCCAGCATTTATTGCTTCTAGACTTTTGGATGGCAGCCATTCTAACTGGTGTAAAGTGGTACCTCATTGTGGTTTTGATTTGCATTTCTCTGATAATGAGTGATGTTGAGCATCTTTTCATGTGTTTGTTAGCCATTTCTATGTCTTCTTTGGAGAAATGTCTGTTAAGTTCTTTGGCCCACTTTTTGATTGGGTTGTTTATTTTTCTAGAATGGAGCTGCAGGAGTTGCTTGTATATTTTTGAGATTAATTGTTTGTCCGTTGCTTCATTGGCTATTATTTTCTCCCATTCTGAAGGCTGTCTTTTCACCTTGCTTATAGTTTCCTTTGTTGTGCAGAAGCTTTTAATTTTAATTAGGTCCCATTTGTTTCTTCGTGCTTTTCTTTCCGATATTCTGGGAGGTGGGTCATAGAGGATCCCGCTTTGGTTTATGTCGGAGAGTGTTTTGCCTATGTTATCCTCTAGGAGTTTTATAGTTTCTGGTCTTATGATTAGATCTTTGATCCATTTTGAGTTTATTTTTGTGTATGGTGTTAGAAAGTGATCTAGTTTCATTCTTTTACTAGTGGCTGTCCAGTTTTCCCAGCACCACTTGTTAAAGAGATTGTCTTTTCTCCATTGTATATTCTTGCCTCCTTTGTCAAAGATAAGGTGTCCATAGATGCGTGGATTTATCTCTGGGCTTTCTATTTTGTTTCATTGAGATCTTGAGTGAGAAGAACTCAGCAAAGCCTCTTTCTAATTCCCTACACATACAGAAACCATAAAAAAAAGTCTTGGCATTAAGTTTCTAAGTCTTAGGGTAATTTACTCATGCCTGGGAAATCCCATGGACAGAGGAGGCTGGCCAGCTACAGTCCATGGGGTTGGACAGAATGAGACATGACTGAAGAGACTTGGCATTACATAGAAATAAATTACTAATACAGGTGATTAAGATTATGAGAATATTTGAGCTCATCCAGGAAGATAGTGTAGAAAAAGAAACATAGATCCTGATGCTCACTAATGTCTAAAGGAACCAAGGAAACAAAAAGAGAGTCAATATGGGGGCAGAAGAAACAGTAAAATGAGAAAAACCAGGGAAACTTAGCTTGATAAAAAAAACAGGTGCGTGTGTGCGCTCAGTTGCTCAATCATATCTGACTCTTTGTGACCCCGTGGACTAGTAGCCTGCCAGACTCCTCTGTCTGTCCATGTGATTTGCCAGGCAAGCATACTGGAGTGGGTTGCCATTTCCTCCTCCATGGGATCTTCCCAACACAGAGACTGAGCCCAAATCTCCTGCCGCTCCTACATTGTCAGGCAGATTCTTTACCACTGAGCCACCTGGGAAGTTCAATAAAAACACAGGGAATGCATTTTATGGAGAGAAAGAGATTAACAGTATTGAATGCTGCAGATAGCTCAAATAATATAACGTTTGAAGTGTCCTATAGGTTTGGCAATTGGGATAAAGTCTGACTGATCTTTCTAAGAGCGGCTTCAGCAAAGTAGGAATAAAAACCGGATGGCAGTAGATTGAGTAACAAGTGGTACATGAGGAAGGGGAGAAAGAGACTGTAGACTATGTTTTTTGTTTTGTTTTTTGACTATGTTTTGAGAGGAATGATTGAGGAGTGAGGACTGGATGATTGAAGATATGACAAAATGATGGCTTTTCATGATAGAAGAGCTAGATGCTTTGACTACAATAAGGACAGAGGAGGGGAAGTGGTAATATCAGAACAGGTTGTGGATGGACCAGTGGACAAAAGGCACAGAGGAAGTGGGAGAAATTGGGGTCAAGCACACAGGTAGAGGGAGCTGGTCCAAATAGGACCGTTGCTTATTGGCTAAGAGGGAAGATACAAGGGAAGATACGAAGATACAAAGGAAGATGTGGGTACTTATATGTATTTCTGGGAAGGAAGATGAGAAACTATAAGGCAGTACCTCTGCCCTTGATTTTCTTAGAAAAGCAGGAAGGGCTGTCGATCAACACGGTGCTTCTCAAACTTTTCTGCTCAACATCCCTAGTGAGAGAGGAGTTAGTGTGTGTCCCTAGGAATCTGAAGCCATAACACAAAGTGGTGAGCCGCAAGCTAAAAAATTAAAATTCATTATTAATACATGCTATTTATACTACATTCATTTCATAGCCATATTTTCACAGATGTTTTAAATTGGTTGTATTTAACTTTCCTCCGAAATAAAAAAATGTATGATTCTGAAAGTTGCATGTATTTACCTTTTTTATATTTTATAATACATTTATATTATTTTGTTTTCTTAGTACTATTATGTTTATCTTGGCACACTGCCCTATATTGTGTGTATCTTGGTATATTGCCTTGAGGGTATTTCTCGAGTGGTTTGCAGGTTCCAGCACTAAACCATTAGCACTCACTGCCACATGAGCTCAGTCAGATGTTGAGATTCATTCAGGTCTCGGTGGGCACCTTGGGAAGCACAAAGCTTCACCAGAGTGAATGAAAGAGAAAAAAAAAAAGTACACACAATTAAGGAGCTGAGTGGGAGATCTCAAGCCTGGGGCAATATCGACAGACTTGGTCTCTTCAGGGTCGAGGAGGTTGGGCTGTGTCCTCATGGGGCACACGGAGGAGCTGATATTTGAGGTCTGGCATGGGATGGCATCATCAGTCCCAAATTGCAGGAGTTGGCTAGAGATGGCAGAACTTGAGGAGGGGTGTAAGGATGTGAGTGACAGGAACAATTGACTTCCCCACTTTTCCAAGTCAACATTAACTTCTGCAAGATGAGATTTATGTATATACCACCATCTAACCTCCTTTGCTCTGAGAGGACACCATATACATTACCGTCAGCTGATTTTTGGTCTAGATCTAGAGACCAGGGGTTGGCAAACTAAGGCTCATAGGTCAAATCCAGTCCCCACCCCACACCCCTCCCTGCACCACTTTTAGTAAATCAAGTTTTATTGGATGGAATATAGTCATGCTTATTTGCTGTCATACTGCCCACGGCTGCTTGTCCCTGATAACGACAGATTTGAATAATTGTGACAAAGACTTTATGGTCCAAAGCCTAAAATATTATCTGGCTATTTATAGAGAAAGACCCTTATTTAGAATGACCTGTATTGTGAGATAAAACTTAGCCAATACATTTTACAGATATTTCTCGCTCATTTTGACAGTGATTCTGAGTCATCAGAAACTCAATGTAAGGCCCCTCATGCCTGGCAAGGGAAGAGCACCTCACCCTGGAGAGGGTCCTCAGCCTTCACGTGCACCCATCAAGGTGGGCAGTGCTCAGTTGTGTCCAACTCTGCCACTCCATGGACTGTAGCCTGCCAGGCTCTTCTGTCCACGGGGATTCTCCAGGCAAGAATACTGAAGTGGGTTGCCATGCCCTCCTCCAGGAGATCTTCCTGACCCAGGGATCGAACCCTTATCCCCTGCAATGGCAGGCAGATTCTTTACCTCCAGTGTTACTCGGGAGGCCCCCAGGTTGGCAGGGTGAAAGCCTATTAGAATTTCTGCGCTGAAGCAGAGCTTGCCTTCCAACAGAATTTCCCTGGTCTGCCTCAGCCTCATAATGCTTTCCCCACACTCCCGAGCTGGCAGGAGCTCCACTAAGAAGCAGCCTTTGCTTTGTCTCTATTCACCCTTCTCGGCTGTTCTCCTTCCAAATTTTACTTTTTTTTCTCTTTTAGAACTTCTGAGCAAGTACACTCAGAGTTCTGGACTCGGACTCCACCGCTTACTTCTTCTTTGATCCTCAGCAGAGATGCTGAACAGAACTAGTTAGCACATTAAAAAAAAAAAAAAAAACAAGTATTGGTCATAGAAAAGGACTTGCCCCAGCCATCACATCAGGCATGAGATTCTACATTTATTTGCCTTCCTCTCCTCCACTTTTAAAATTCAGAGCCTCTGAAGCCATTTGAAGCGCCTTCTTTTTTTTATTGGAGGATAATTGCTTTGCTTTACAAAGTTGTGGTAGTCTCCGCCATATATCAACGTCAATCAGTCATAATTATATATACATGTGTATATATATATATATTATTATTATCTACAGTCCAAGGAATTGCAAAAAGTCAGACACAACTGAGCAACTCAGCATGTATATATGTGTGTGTGTGTGTATATATATTTAAATGTATATGCATATATATCCCCTCCCTCATGAGCCTCCCTTCTCCCTCCATCTCACCCTTCTAGGTCATCACAGAGGACTGGGCTTAGCTCCCTGCTAGTTACACAGCAGCTTCCTGCTAGTTACCTCTTTTACTCATGGTAGTGCCTATATGGGCTTCCCAGGTGGTACAACTGGTAAAGAATCTGCCTGCCAATGCAGGAGACATAAGAGCTGTGGGTTCTATCTCTGGGTCAGGAAGATTCCTTGGAGGAGGGCATAGCAATCACTCCAGTATTCTTACCTGGAGAATCCCATGGACAGAGGAGCTTGGTGGGGTACAGTCCAAAAGGTCTCAAGGAGTCCGTCGGACATGACTGAAGAGACCTAGCATGCACGCAGGCAGTGCATATATGTCAATACTACTGTCTCAATTTTCAGTTCTTGTGAGGCTGATGAACCTAGAGCCTGTTATGCAAAGTGAAGTAAGTTGGAAAGAGAAAAACAAATATAGTATATTAACACATATATATTAAATCTAGGAAGATAGTACTGATGAAGCTGTTTACAGAGAAGAAATGGAGATGCAGACATAGGGAATGAAGTGCATTTTTCCAGGCTCCCCCATCATACCAGGTTTCAGAACCTTCCTTGAGCCCTATAGGTGTCTCTGATTCAGGGTTTGGGATGAAGTCTGTGTCGCCTACATGTGACACAGCGGTGAGCACAGTGCGCAGGTCTGGGTGATAGACTGGAGGGGCTCAGCACGCTTCGGGGCTCCACCTTCTCTGTTACCCTGAAGATCCCTGGGAAGCATGCTGTCATTCAAGTAGGTCTCAAGGGTGGCAGGCGCCTAAGCTGACAGCTGGCTGTGAAGCTTCATAACCAACTCCAACAGTACCGAAACACGTGTGGCAGATTCAAATTCAACAATAGCCAACTTTAAAAGATCAGCTCGGGGCATAGAGCCAGCAACAGGGATACGGACAGTAGTGTTCTGGTCTTGGAAAACTGGTTTATTTATAGCAGAGCCCCTGACGGTGGCACCGGCCATCTGGCCCAGTCATTCCAGCCAGTCTCCAGCACCTGCGAGTCCATTCATGAAATCTAGGCCGTGGAGGTGGAAGTGTGGGCAAAGCATGGTTTGCTGGGTTCTATGGATTTGCGAGCCTCTCCTTAGGACCCTTCAAATAACTGCAGATCAGTTCGTTTTAAACCCCACGTGCTCTGAAAGCAGTCCTGACTTGGGGCTGGATCAGAATATCAGAAAATGGGGAAGAGAAAAGCTGTGATATTTACGTGCACTGGAGCAACTGCCTGGACTCTTAATGCACGTTATAAATGCCCACCCACTGCTCAGTACCTGCCATGCGGCCCAGGGATGCTGGCTATTTGCATCTATTAGCTGCGTGGCAAGCGAGTATCATTGGTCAAAAGTGTAGCTGCGCTGCTCCTGAAAAGAAAAGCAGTGAGACCCAGCGACTTCCCAGGAGTCATTGGATGCAGGAGAAAGCTTCAGCTCCCAAGCTCTTGAGCTTTGTTGGGCAGGAGGTGGTAGCAACCTTCCACAGTACAGAAACCATGTGAGGGCAAGTGGGTGCCATGGGTGTGAAATTTTAATGGAAGCAATACATAGAGTTTTGAGGAAGTTTCACTCTGTGATATGTGTGTTCAGTCTTGTCCAACTCTTTGTGACTCCATGGATTGTAGCCTACCAGACTCCTCTGCTCATGGAAGTCTCTAGGCATGAATATTGGAGTCAGTTGGCATTTTCCTTTCTGGGAATCTTCCCAACCCAGGGATCAAACCCGCCCCTCTTGTACTGGCAGGTGGACTTGTTACCACTGCGCCACTCTGTAATACATGCTGTGCCCCTTAAATATGCCTGCAGTCTTTTGTGCCAGATTTCTGCAAGGGCACACTGCACCTGGGACTGAAATGATCCAGCTTTGTCCAGGCTGCATGCCACTCCCTCCACTGGCACCTACCAAGTGCCCTCCTACACACTTGCTGTCTGTTTTCTCATGTATTCTTCAAAAAGATCTGTGAGGTAGTTAATACTAAAGACATAGACTCAGAGAGGTGAGGTAAATTGGCTGCGAGTGACACTGTTGGTAAGAGGAAAGGTCAGGCAAGGTCCCACCAGGTCGGCCTTGCTCCAGACCTTCTGTGTGCTGAGACTGGCAGGCATCAGTCAGCACGTCTGGATGGGCTGGGGGCCGAGATGCTGCCAGAAATGCACGCGTTTAACTATTAGCCTCACTAAAAATAATGTCAGGAAGGGAAGCAGTAATGGGACATGAATATGAATGTGTAATGCGCACTGAAGCCCAAAATAATTATTTTGCTTTAAGTACCCTGCCATTTTATAGGATCCATGGCAAGGCTACCTACTTCCTGACATGGATGCTGAGTTGTTTGTGTCTGCAGGTGGGGGCACTGTCTCTCATTTATGATATTTTCTGGGCTTTGAGGACTTGTATACGGGCTGGAAGAGCCCGCTTTAGGGGCTTCTTAGGCCCTAAAAACCAAGGTTATCTGGCAGTTCCTCCTCTTGGTATTTCCTTAGGCCGATGCTTCAGTTTATCCTTTTATCTCTGCAGAGTTCATAGGCTTACACTGAACTGAAGAGACGTCCCTTCTTATTTCCTTCCCATTTGGCCCCTGACGGTTTCTGGGCAGCTCTTCAGAGCTCCCAAATCCCTCTTCTCATTTCAATTAGAACCCGCTCCGTGGCGGTGCGGGCCAGGCTGGAGAAGTGACGCCTGGTCCCCACGTTTGAGCTGATTCATCTCCTTCCTGAGCCCAGCCCGCCCTTGGCTGGGGAGGAGGGAGAATGGAGCGGCCTTTCAGGAGGATAAATATGGTTTGTTTGTGTTTGTATTTGCTTCCACGCTGAATTCTGATTGCATCCGGTGCCCCGACACCACAATTATTATTAATTTCCCCGTCTGCTCTCCGAATCTTGCTGCCACAGAGATGTGATGACGGATCATGTTAGATGTGGTAATTGGATGGGGGAAGGGGAAGGATGGAGAGACAGATGTTTCATTCTAAGATTTGAATCTGAGCGTGGGCCTCTAGAGCAGAGGCCCGAGATGAAGCTGTGCCGGGGTCGCTGGAAGCCAGAGGACCCCATGTGGACGCAGTGGGCCTGTCGTCCTGGGTCTGCGTCTCTGCTCCAGTGGTTCCCCGTGGGCGGCTGCACTTCACACCCCTTTGAGGCTAAGCAAGTGAGACAGAGCGTGAGAAGTAGGACCGTCCTGGACTCCTCAGACCATGGAATGCCCCGTTCAAGTACAGGGGTCAAACGGCCTGGCTGGTAACCACAGCTAACGGGTCCTATCAGCTAGTGAAATACGAGCACCCCCGACAAGGCCTCCTGCTTCGTGTTTACCAACGGGGTCTTGGTAGCCCCTGCCAAACTGCAGATCTCAGCGCTGAAGAGGCTGGTCTCCGATGGGGAAGCTGCTCAAGAGGAAGGACTTCTGCAGGGCCCTCATTCACCTAGACTGCCGGAGCAGTCTGGGGCTCAAATTACAGCCCTTTAATCACTTGGTCTCTCTGACGACCAGCCCCATCTGCCCTTTCTAGGGCCCCACCTAAACTCATCTCATTAGCGCATGCTTAAAAGGTGCTTTTTTTCTTTTAATTGAAGTACAGTTGATCTACAGTAGTATGTTAATTTCTGCTTACAACAAAGTGACTCAGTTATACATATGTGTACCTTCTTTTTTCCATTATGGTTTATCACAGGATATTAAATATGGTTCCTTGTGCAATAGCGTATGACTTTGTTGTCTGTCTCTTCTCTGTATCATAGTTTACATGTGCTAATCCAAAACTCCCAGTCCATCCTGCTCCTAACCGCCTCTTGATAACCACAAGTCTGTTCTCTATGTCTGTGAATCTGTTTTTGCTTCTTAGATAAGTTTATTTGTGTTGTATTTTAGATTTCACATATAAGTGGTATCATACAGTATTTAGCTTTCTCTTTCTGACTTACTTCACTTAGTATGGTAATCTCTATATCCATCCATGTTGCTGCAAATGGCATTATTTCATTCTTTTTTTAATGGCTGAGTATATTCCATTCTGTATATATACACATAAATAGGAGATCAAACCAGTCAGTCCTAAAGGAAATCAGTCCTGAATATTCGGTGAAAGGACTGATGTTGAAGCTGAAGCTCCAATACTTTGGACACTTGATGTGAAGAACTGACTCACTGGAAAAGACCCTGATGCTGGGAAAGATTGAAGGCAGAAGGAGAAGGGGACGACAGAGGATGAGATGTTTGGATGGCATCGCTGACTTGATGGACATGAGTTTGAGCAGGCTCCAGGAGTTGGTGATTGTCAGGGAAGCCTGGCACACTGCAGCCCATGGGGTCCCAAAGAGTTGGAATGACCGAGCGACTGAACTGAACTGATAAATATATATATGTATATGTAAACCAGGTGAAGGAAGGTGTTAGTTGCTCAGTCGTCTACAACTCTTTGTGACCCCATGAATTGTAGCTCGCCAGTCTCCTCCATCCATGGGGATTCTCCATGCAAGAATACTGGAGTGGGTTGCCATTCCCATCTCCAGAGGATCTTCCCCACCCAGGGACTGAACCCACATCTCTTATGTCTCCTGCATTGCAGGCAGGGTCTTTACCATCTGAGCCACCATATACATCTTCTTCATAAAAGAAGTTTCATATGAATGATGAAAGACAGTCCTTCCACTCAGAAAGTTCCAGTGGTTTGAGGAGGTCTGTGTCTAGGCCAGGGACAAAGACCAAGTGCATTTCTTATGAGGCCACACTTGTCCTTAAGTGTTCTTCTGACAATCAGAGATTGGCAGGCCAGTGATGCTGGTGACCCCCAAGGACCACAGACAAGGCTTACTGCATGCTAGTAGTGTTCACCCTCAGCTGAATTTGATCATAGCAGAGCTGGAGGCATGGCAGCCACAATTATTTGCGGGGTCTTCCTGGGGGCCTCTCTTGAGCGCCCTCCTCTGCTTGGGGAAGACTCTTGTTCACCCTCCAGGGGCTGCAGTAGGGCCTACGACACACAGCTACAAAAGGAAGGGGGCCAATTTTAGTGAACAAGCAGCGTTTGGCAAACAAAGGCGCTATGCCCGTCGCTCCTAGCGAAGGGAAGCCGGGAGAGTCTCTGGGGACTTGGAGCTGTAAATCGGCCCAGTCAGATTAGGTGCTTACATTAATGTTTTTCTCATCAGCACGAACGCCGTGGCTGGTAATGGAGCTGCCGTGTGGTAACTCATGCATGAGATTAGCACAGAGGAAGGACGGGAAGGATGGGAGAGGGGAACCCGGGGGGGACCAGGTGTGGCTGCTTGCTTGTGGACTCCCACAGGACCAGCAGACCGGAGCCTGAATTTCTAAGGAACAGACAGGGAGTCCAGCTTCCGCGCTGTATGGGCAGCAGAGGCCAGGTGAAGGAGGGACATGCCTCAGGGCACACAGCAAGCTGATGGCCCAGCCTGGCAGGGAATTTGAGCAGTCAGCTTGCCTTTCCAGTGAGCCTTTCCTCTGCACTGTCTTGCCTACGAAGGGTTAGTGGTGTGGGGAGGAGAGGGCAAGGTGCATGCATAGCCAGGTGGCAATTCCAGCATCGCCCAGCTCTTTCTCTCCTCACCTTCCCCATTCAAACCCTGTCTCCTCTCCTAATAAACTCTCTCTTGCTCTGTCCTTGTGGTAATTTCCACCAGCTGGCCCTTCGCAGGTGTGTATGTGTGTGTGTGTGCCTGCACACCTGTGCACAGAGTCAGCAGGGGGGCCCTGGTGTGCTGGCCGACTCTGTTCTTTGTGCAAGGCCCTGGACAGAGCTTGGAAGCCCAACTTATCTTAGACCTGTGCACTGACTGGATAAGTCTGTCTGGACACATGGGGCTCCACCATCCACTCACTATGAGCGCCAGGCAGAAACTGGGTGATTCCAGGAGGGACACCCCTGCCTCCTTGCTACACCCATTTGGTTCCAGGTACTTTCCCTGCATTTACTCAAAACAGCGCTGGAGCTAGAGTCCTGGAGCCTGAGAGGCCCAGGTGGGGTTTTGTGAAGGGTCCAGTCTTCTTCTGAGGGCATCCCTGCTCCATCTGATCATCTGGGGATCAGACCTCTTCTCTCCTTTCCAGAAGGCCTCAGGGTAGGCTGCTTTATTTAATCCTTCAAGTTGTCGCCATGTACTCTGTCCCTCAAAAAGCTTCTCAAACCTAGACTCCCATGTGGAGCTGTCTTCTGGGCACCGATTCCCCCCGCGTCCCATCTTGGCTGACTCCTCTCTCCATCCTCAGTTTCCTCTGGGTTCATTCAGGAAATAGGGAAGAAAGCCAAGGTTACCATGTGGGGCAGGGGCTCACACTGGGGTCTCCCGGGCAGACCTAAGAGTGGGTACATGGCCACCCTGGGCTCTACTGGCCAGAACCCAGGGTCATTGCCACTGCCCATGGAGTCAGCGGCTGCCTCTTCCTTGCTCTGAGATGCATCACCTAGAACCCTTCTGTGTACATCTGGCTGATTGCTACTCTGTTAGCTGTTAAGTCAGGTTTTGTTTTCCCCCCAGAAAGCCTTCCCTGGACCCTTAACCAGAAGGTGGCCTCCCTCCTTCTGTATCACACCTAGTGTGGCCTTACAGCCTTCATCACGAGGTCAGCCCTCCTCACCCCCCTTTCTCACTGGACCATGCCCTTCTCAAGCCCTGTGCTGTAACTTGTCTTTTTTTGGGGGGGGGGGGCGAGGTGATTTCCCCCCAGTGGTTCTTAATAGAAATTATGACTTAAAATCACTTAGAGATCTTTTATAATATCTGTACTTGGACCTTGGGCTTCCCTGGTGGATCAGACGGTAAAGCGTCTGCCTACAATGCGGGAGACCTGGGTTCAATCCCTGGGTTGGAAAGATCCCCTGGAGAAGGAAATGGCAACCCACTCCAGTATTCTTGCCTGGGAAATCCCATGGATGGAGGAGCCTGGAGGGCTACCGTCCGTGGGGTCACAAAGAGTTGGACACAACTGAGCGACTTCACTTCACTTGGACCTTTGTTGTTATTGTTGTTTTTTAGTAGCTAAGTTGTGTCCAACTCTTTGGGACCCTATGGCTGGTAGCCTACCAGATTCTTCTGTCCATGGGATTCTCCAGGCAAGAATGCTGGAGTGGGTAGCCATTTCCTCCTCCAGTGGATCTTCCCAACCCAGGAATCGAACCTATGTCTTCTGAATTGTCAGGTGGATTCTTTACCACTGAGCCACCAGAGAAGCTCTGGTGCTTGGACATTACCTTCAAAGAATTAAACCAAAATCTTCAGAATATGGGGTTCTGATGTATATTAGCTAAAATTTCAAACATTCCTTTAGGGCTGAGAACCGTTGTGGTAGATGCCTCAGGACTGCTTGTTGAATGAATGAATGCTTTGCTCCAGCATTTGGGGAAGCAGAGGAGACGTAGCAGCACAAGGAGGGTCCCCCTGAAGCCCAGCAACTCCCTTCCATAGGTTCTGCCCACTTCGTGTGGTCTCTGTACCAGAAGTCAGCCTGTCTCTACCATTTAAAAACAATCATTCAAACTTGTTCTGGATATTGTAAATTGAACTCAATAGAGTCCATTTCCTCTATCTGCAGAATTAGGGGGGAAAGTGTCTACGTAGAGAAAAAAAATAAGTAAATAATTGACAGACATTTCATGATAAGAAGTCACTGATTGCCAACTATATGCCTACTGTCCAGTGAGCTGGTGGGAGATCCACATACACAGTGGATTTTCAGTCCAAATAGGGAGGCCAAGCAGATGTGCAATAGAGGTTTATAGATGAGTATTTTCTCTAAATATTTTGAAGGACCACTGTTACTTGGTGGTCAGATAATTAGAAAAGACGTACAGATAATTAGAAAAGACGACTGTGGAACACCAGGTGCTAATTATTCAGCGCAGATATAATGTACAAGGAGCAAGTGAAGGGAGACACCATTGTGGGCTCTGCCAAGGAGCATGGTTGTGGGTTCAAGCTAGAAGGATTGGCCCACACAGGACTGGGTGTGGGCGGAGGGAGGTGAGTCAGGCCAGAGGACGTGCATGCACAGATCCAGAAATAGCATGTGCTTCTGAAAGTTTGTGGAGAGTCGGGTGTGACTGGGACAGAGGGTGCCGGAGGTCGGGTGGGGAGGAAATCCACACACTTGGGGAGGGCAGGCCATAATAGGACAGATTGGGGCCGGAGGTGAGACTGATCCTGGGTCTAGTGCAGAGCATCGCTGGTGTGAACCACGGGGACCCTGGTTGTTAGGCTGGTTGTGAGAGCAGTGTGAGTGGCGCGTGGAAGAGAGACAGGCAGCAGCACAGAGGCCGGTAGGGACCAGGCCATGTGTGCATTGTGAGCAGGGCCTCTTCAGGCTCCCACGCTCATGGAGGTGGGCAGGGAGGGGTGTGTCGCATGTATTCATGAAAGGCCAGGAGCCTGGGCATCGCAGAGCTGCTGCCAGCAAGGCCTAACCAACCACTCGACTGGGCTTCTGTGCCATTGCCCTATTTCTCAAGCCGTCAGCATCCTTTCCTCATGTAGTTGGAGGTAATTCGGGGCCCAGGATTTGAACCTGGGGTAGAGTTCCTTTGGAAGGGATGGAGGAGCGGGTGCCATGATGGGCTGGCTGGATGCTACTTTATCACCTTGAATATCTTTTCCTTGTTTGGAGTTTTCTGCACTTCATGGGCTGAGAAATGGAAGTTCCTGCAGTTGGCCATGGACCCGTCTCCCATCCTTTGCTTTGCTGCCTGGCTCAGGGCTTCCTCCTGGCCACGGGCACCTCCATTCTGCCCAGGTTTTCTAGGTTGTGGAAGCCTGTAGCCCAGGCACACCTGGCTCAGCTCACTGTCCATGGTGGTCTCAGGTGGGAGCCCCTCTGAAGGCATCCTCCTTTTTCAGTCTTAAGACTCCTGGAGCCTATATCCTCAGCAGAGGGCCACTTACTTAAAGGAGTGCTGGATTTAAACGAGCTGGCAGGATGCTTCCTGAAGCAGGTGACGTGTGTTCTCATTTGTAAAAAGGGGTGAACAGGGCCTTTTATTCAATCTTGTAAAGGCAAGTGATGACAAATGAACATATCTTCTATGTAGGAGCTGCTCCAAGAGGAAAGCTGTGATTAACAGAGACATTCTTTTTCATCCCCGTGCAGCCCTGAGGGGCCTCTTGGCTTTCCCAAGATCTGGCGAGTTGTGGTCCTCAGGGTGAGCCCAGTGCCTCTGAGGTTCTGAGTGGTCCGCCTCCTCTTCTGTCAGCACGGACGGAGCTGGGGTTGCATATTTATCCAGAGCTCCCTTAGGAAAAGCGATACTCATAACCACTTCTGTGGCCAGCTCCCTCTAGGGACATTGCAGCTGTCCGTGTCCTGAGGGACAAAGCCCACAGGACTCAGGTTTCCTTTAGCTCTGAGACCAGGTCTCCCAGGCCTGGATTTCCACCTTATTTCTCAGAGGAGCTGCCTGTTCTAAAAGCAGACATATTTTGAAGACATGCATGCTTCCTGAATCTCTGAACCTCCTTTCATGCCCACAACATCCTCTCAGGACCACTGGTCAAAGACAAAACCCCAGGATTCATGGCAGGGGGAATTCCTCTCAGAGGTGCCTATGGGAAGCAGGCCTAGTTTAGGAAAATGGGAAGCAGGAAAGAGAGAAATTGCCTTCTGTAGATACTCTGACCTCTGCGCTTCCCAACACATGCTGTCAAAGAGAGGAGACCTCTGTGCAATTATAGTTAATACTGATGAGTGATCAGAAATGATTCTCTTTCCAGAAGGCTTGAGAGACAGTCAGTAATCCCGTTGCAATGCAGCGAGTGGGTTTTCTGTGTGAATTAGAACAACAATAGAGTTGTTCCTGGTGAATTAGAGGTTCATGATGTCTTGTTGCAGAAAGCATTCATTGAGAGACAAAGTGATAGGCAAGAAGTACATTTATTTAGAAACACACTTCACAGTCAAGAGTGTGGGCCATCTCAGAAGCTGAGAGAGCCCTGAAATATGGCATGGTTAATTTTTATGGACCAGATAATTTCATAGGCTAATGAGTGAGAGGACTATTCCAACTATTGAGGAAGGGGCAGGGATTTCCAGGAATTGGGCCACTGCCCACTTTTTGGCCTTTCAGGGTAGGCCTGGGAACTATCACGGCACTGGTGGTTGTGTTGGTTAGCTGATGTGTTACAATGTGTGTTTATGCAGCTCAAGGTCTACTAGAAGTCGAATCTTCCACCCTCTTCGACCTAGTTTGTCCTAACCAGTTTTTGTCATGTCCTATGAACATGTACAGAGAAGGCAGTGGCACCCCACTCCAGTACTCTTGCCTGGAAAACCCCATGGACAGAGGAGCCTGGTGGGCTTCCATCTCTGGAGCCACACAGAGTCAGACATGACTGAAGCGACTTAGCAGCAGCAGCATGAACATGTCATTCTTTTAAAGGGTGTGCCTTGCTCCCTTCCCTCCTGTTTCACAAACTGCTTCTCTGGTGGTGGAAAGAGACAGAGAGAAGGAGAGACAAGTACAAGGAAAAGAAAGAGTAGTTTTATCCCCAAAACTAAACAAGCAAACCAAAGGAAAGGAGCTGCTCTAGGAATTATCAAGCCCACAGTCTCACAGAACACCCAGTTTTGTGCACTGCTGGGCTATATGTTGGTATAGAGTACATGCATGCTACAGTGAAATGAAATGCCTGACATTTCACAACCCTGGCCACCCAGTCAGTCCATGTTGAAACATAAGCCATCTGCCACCTCTAATGTGTGCCCAGCCTTTGCTCCAAATATCTACCTGATGAGGAGATGGGTATTCCTAGTAATGTCCCCTAATTCTCCATTCCTCTCTTTGGCTGGACTGCAGGCCAAGACATGCTCCTATTTCCTGCTTCCTCTGTGAGTTGGAGCTGGGGCTGGGGACCTTGTGGGTGGAGGAAGGGGAGGTGAAGAGGCAGAGTGCGTATATCCATCCAAGGAAGCATGCGGCTTGCAGGTGCTATAAATTTTAGGAAGTTGTCTCCACGGGCAGCATGGAAGCATGTAGTGGTGCGGGGAAGGGGTGGGAGGCAGGGAGGAACAGGCCAAAAACTTAGAAATGAATGACATCGGCAGCGAGCCTCCACATCCTGATTTGGTAATAAGCCAGGGCCACAAAGAGAAGAAAAATCACCTGTATACAGATCCCATATCTGGCATTGTGTAAATAATTTTAAATGAAACTGTCAGCTGTAAGCTCTGAAATGTGCCTCCAGCAGAAGATAAACACAGAGATGACATGGGGGACTCCAGCAAGGGAGAAGATATCATGATCTTTAATATTTTTAATCAGCCTGTCTTCCCCAAACAGGAAACATGGTTGCATATACCCTTGTAGACCATACATTTCCTGGTTTTGGGTGTGTGCTCCTCAAAGCAGGCGTGATAGTTCCATTTCAGAGGCTCAGTGAGACTTAAAATCTCTGCTTGACAGCAGCTGGGCCAATGAAGGTGTCAGGTGCTGTCAGCAGGCGGCTTAGCCATCGACCTGCAAGCTTGAGGCAGCAGCTGCAGGAGGCTGATGGGTGGGAGGCTTGGTCACAGCTTGGAGGCAGGGCAGTGCCACAGGGGAGGCCAAGGCCAAGGTGGTCCACTCCAGAGGCTGTGCATCATCTAAAGGCCTGCATGCCCCCAAGGTATCCCTGTTCTTAGGCTGCATGGGGAGTTCCCACCACCAGACTCAGACCTTGAGTTAGCCTCTGTTTTGGAGCTGAAGCCTTATTGAGAGTCACACTGTGAAGGAGCAGACCACAGAGTAAGGCAGAGTCTAGAACCTGGTTGAAAGGTCTGTTCCCAGGGAGGAAACAGGTCACTGAGTTAGGAAAGGGAGCTGAGAAAAATGGAAACAAGGTCTCCCAAATCCTGGGAAGCTGGGCCTAGCAGTGATGCTGAGTGTCAGACAGAATTTGGCTTAAGTTCAGGCTCAAATGGAGGCCTGTGTCCAGGGCTGGAAGAGGAGCTGGAAGGGAAGAGTGGGCTTAATCGGCCATGCATGGTCACAATGTAGCTCTGTGCTGGTGGCTGTGCCTGGTCTGGGAGAGAGCTGTGGGCTGTCTCAGCAGACCTCAAATGTCCTCTTTGGGCATGCCAAAGACCAGTGACTCGAATAGCTAAGGTTGGGAGCCAACAGGTCTCCTTGCCTGGGGGTTGAGGGGCAGAGTAGACAGCTAGAGAAGTCAGAGGTCCAGTTCATATCCAAGGGAAACAGGACTGATGAGAATGGAAAGCAGAGCTCAAAAGCAAGCCTCAATGTTATGTGTAATATTAACTTGGAACCAGAGCACACTTTAGTATTATTGCCTGGAGAATCCCATGGACAGAGAATCCTGGCGGGCTACATACAGGCCATGGGGTTGCAAAGAGTCGTATGAGACTGAGTCGCAGAGCATGCATACACGCAAAGAACACCTTGGACTGGGAGGGTCCAACTGGGGTTGGATCAGCTGTACTCAGTGCAGCCGGCAGGGGGAGCCAGCCGGGAAGTAGGGAGAGGGGTTGAGGCTGGCAGCATCAAGGTCAGCCAGGACCTGGCAAGGGCCTTCCTGGAGGAAAGGTGGAGACCTCTAGATTTGCATAATTTGATGAAGGCCCACAGGGGATGTATTTGTGGAGACGCAGAAGGAAAACCTGTCTCGACATCCCTGGGGAGTTCCTTCCCCAACCTCTGCCAACCAGAGCCCCAGCCCTCCTCCCAGGCACATCTCAAAAGCCATTCCCTCTGTGAATCGACCACCAAGAACCTTCCCTCTCATCTTCTCCTCCTCAATCTGGCTGACTCACTTTCTCCTTTAATACCTTAGAAAGTTGTTTTTTTTTTCTATACTTTTCATGTTATCGTTTCCACTGTTGTTCCTTTTGAACAACATTGTTAGCAGCTTAAGGAAAGGGGCTGTGCCTTATGCATTATTCACCTTCCACCTCACCTCTGCACCTGGCACATTACCTGGAATAGCCAAGCCAGATGTGTTTGCTGAACTGAATTTTGAGAGTCATTACCAACCACAGGCTCCCCCTTCCCAACCACAGGCTCCCCCTTCCCAGGGCTGTCTTGACTGGATGCCAAATGCTAGAGCAGTGGTTCTCAAATTTTTTTTTTCAGAGATTACTTGGAGGGTTATTAGAAAACAGAACCCTGAGCCCCATCCCTGAGTTTTGGATTCTGTAGGTTGAAGAGACCCAGGAGTTTGCATTTTTAACAGGCTCCCATTGACATTGAGGCTTCCAGTTCAGGAAGAACACTTTGAGAACCCCTGCCTTGGAGGTGGAGCGTGACTCCTTTCGAGCGTGTCCATCACGCGACTTCCCTGGAGAAGGAGGCACTTGTTCTCTCTGCGCATCTGGTCTGGCTGCATGAGAGAACACACATGTGGTTGGATACCAGCATGGCACCATGCGTCAGCATCCTGCAAAGACGAGGGGCAGACATTGGGTGGGCCATCTGAGACGACCAGAGAGCTGCTTCTGAGATCAGGGCCACGGGTTCCTTACACTCACCGCAGGGCTGCCAACTAGGCAGGCGAGATTCTCCCGCACCTTCTCCAGATTCTGAAATGGTGTGTGGCTCCTGAAGGTATGTTTGAAATTATCTTGTAGTTTTGTTCACACTCACATCACTGAAGGCCCAAACTGTAGGTCCATCTAATGGTTGTTGAGAACAGGAAATGAGCCATATTTATTCTGAATGTTCAGAGCATCCACTGCTATGCGGTGTCCACTTTTAATAATAAAGACTATCGGAGAAAAGTATTCCTAGGATGACTGTGAACACTTAGAAAGGAAATTGTACTCACTAGAAGCAAGCACTGGTTCACTGCCACAAAGCCTTAGAAGCCCAATCTCATTTCCTTTTCATAACAATCTACTTGGGGAATTTGGTAGACATCACTTTTCACATGTAAGCATGGCATTTCCTGGGGTCCTCATGAGGTTCCCAAGTGCTGGATGGATTTGGACTCCATGATGTTCTGAGTAATGGATCAGTGTCAGCCCAGGAACATCGTTGTCTTTGACCCTGCCCCGTCCGACGTTTTTATCAGCATTAAATGAAGAAGCAGCAGGCACACAGGTCACACCTTCGCCTAATTCAAAGCCAGGGTGGATAGTTAATAGCATGACAGAACTGAGTTTCAAAGAATCTTGACAAGCTCAGGAAGTGGGCTAGGTTTTGAAAAACTGGAACACTAATCTCAAAGCTATACAAAGAAGAAACGGTGAGTGGCAGAACTTAAAAAAAAAAAAATGTTTAGGAATGTTAGTTGCTAGAAAGCATGACATGACATTAGCGCAATGAAACTTGCCCAGAAGTTGATATATGAGATAGCATTCATAAACTGATAGCACCCAGAACAAACTGCATTTGCAGCATTATAAACAGTTAGGGATTCAGGCAAGTGGCCTTGATGATGAATAGACTGGATAACGCATCTCATGATTCTTAGGTGGAGTTACAGAAGGAGCTGAGGGAGTCCCTTGTGGCAGATGGTAAAGAATCTGCCTGCAATGCGGGAAACCTGGGTTTGATCCCTGGATTGGGAAGATCCCCTGGAGGAGGTAATGGCCACCCACTCCAGTATTCTCGCCTGGAGAATCCCATGGACAGAGGAGCCTGGAGGGCTACAGACCATGGGCTCTCAAAGAGTCTGACAGGGCTGAGCAACTAACACTTTCACTTTCGCTTTCCAGAAGGCTGAGTTCAAAAACACAGTGTTTGTCTCCACAGACTTTGAAATGTCTCATATAAATTCCATTTATTTTGAATGCCCCCCTCAAACCAAATGTAAGATCGATGAATGAAGTACTAAGGTTAACAGATTTTGGCTTAATACAAAAATGGACATTCTAGGCTCCAGATTGTCTATAGGTGAAATCATAATAACAATGATAATATTGATGATGATAATGCCAGCAAATTCTCTAACAACTCGTGTAGGCATATTAAGCGCATCTTACTCCAGATCCCGTGCTTGATAGCAGTAGACCATCAGGGTGGTGGGCTGACATCACTGGGAAAATGCAGCCATTGGCTGAGCAGTGATATTGCAGAGGAACATTGGTTATCAAGAGGCAAACCAGATAACCTTACATTCTAGAAATATTGGAAATACAGTGCCTATTGGAAAGCGTGCACACATAGAATTGTCAGTACAAAATACTTCTGTTCTTCCACTATTTTATATTGTTTCCTCTGGACATTTTCAAGTATGAGGGAAATTGTGAAGATGAGGGTGTTGGTTGGAAAAACATCCCCGTGCTACACATCTGAGTGATGGGTTGCCTGTAAGCCAGAATCTACGGGTGTGTCTGCAAGTTTCTGGTGGTGGTTTAGTAGCTAAGTTGTATCAGACTCTTTTGCGACTATAGCCCAACAGGCTTCTCTGTCCCTGAGATTTCTCAGAGAAGAATACTGGAGAGGGTTGCCGTTTCCTACTTCAGGGGATCTTCCCAACCCTGGAATCAGACCGATGTCTCCTGCATTGGCAGGAGATTCTTTGGCAGTGGATTGGCAGTGGACTCTTTACCACTGAGCCACCTGGGAAGACCCAGAAATTATTCCTGTAGTTTTATTTCTTATATACAATCGGTGTGTTGCTTATAGCCAATCCCATCCCAAGATGACCTGAGTTGGCTGGCACATTCTAGTTCTACCTCCTTGCTGCCATAGAGCATCTACTACTGAGTCAGCAATTTGGGATCATGTACACATCCTAGAGAAACATCTCACATGTCCTTGCAGCTTCAGTGTTAGCATAATGCCCGGTACCTACGTATCAACAATTTTTTGTTGGTTAAAAGGAGATTAGAAAAGAACTAAAGCAAAGTCTCTGTAGAACTGACCTTAAGAGATGTGAGAGATCAAATACAGAGAGGTTCAAGTTAATATCCCCTTACCTTGTACTCCAGCAAGCACACCCATATGTGAATATCTGTAACATCTCTGTAATAATTTCCCCAAGCTGGCAACAGCCCAAATATCTTTCAGCTGGTGAGCAGATAAAACAGTAAGGTACATGCACACAATGGAAAACTACTCAGCAGTAAAAATAATAATAATAATAAGGGACTTCTGATACACAGACCATCGTGGCTGAACGTGGAATGCTTTTGCTAAATCAAAGAGGCTAGATCCCAAAAGCTAAAGACCATGTGATTCCACTCACATAACATCCTTGAAGCTGACTACACAGGAGCATGCAGGAACTTTGTAGGTAATAGAAAAAAACCCATAACTTGATTATGGTGGTGATGACATGACTATATGTTCATTAAAACATGTAGAACTAAAAAAATAATCTAGAACTATATACAGTGAGAATGGTGAATTTCACTGTAGGTAATTTATATTTCACTTTAAAAAAACAAATGATGAAATAGAGGTGTCAGAGAAAATGGGATAAAAAGTGGGCTTAGAGTGGGTGAGCTAGGTTCAGCCGGGAGGAGGGATGGAAGATGGCCACGTGAATTCTGCATTCCTTTTTCGGAGTTCTTTTTTCCATGGTGTAACTGCTGCTTTTCATCTTGCACCGAGGCAAACACCAAGCAGGTCCCTCCTGCCCAGCAGTAGACAGCTGTCCTAGGGCCCTGCCAGCTGCATGATCCTCTTCTGAGGGTGGGCAGCCTGGGGCCTGAAGCTCTCTGCCTTCTCGCCGCACCCTGGGGGCATCGAAGTTTCACCCTGAATTACAAAGGGCCACCGGCCTCCTCCCGAGGAGCAGGTGTGGATCAGAAGAGGCTGTCACTATTTCAAAGGTTCAAATACAATTTCTGTGCATCATCTTCAAATACAGTCGAGAAATAGAGCCTTCGAAAACTGGAATCTAGGCCCAGCTTTTGCTTGAAGTCTCTGAGTTCACCTCTTCTAGCTTCAACATTCCCACCTGGAAAAAGATGACAAGGGTATGAGAGCCTTCCTGGTACCATCCTCGTGTCCTCAGTCTGAGCCCTGCTCCTGACACTCTTTCCAGTGTCCCTCTGAGTTGGTGCCACCAGCTGTGCATGCCAGGATCCCTGGAAGAATGGATGCTGCTCCAGGGGGCTTGTCAGGGAGTTGCTGTCAACCACAGCAGGGGGTACTGGGTGAGGTTGCAATCCTGGGTCTGCCCCTTGACTGTGACCTTGGGTGGAAGGCTTAGCCTCAGTTTCTGCAGCAGAAAATTACAGAGAGTCACCTGTACCCTGTTGAGTGGTTGCTGAGGACTAAACACTGAGGACCAGTGTACTAGGAGGGCACAGAGTATTTAGTAAATAACAACTGCTAAAATATGTTGTCATTACATATATTTTTTTCTTTTTTGACTGCACCATCATGTGGCTTGTGGGATCTTAGTTCCCAAACTAGGAATGAAATCCACACACTGGGCATCTAGGCCCAGTGAAAGCACAAATTCCTAACCACTGGATAGCCAGGGGAGTCTCTATGTTTTATTTATTTATTTTTTACAAATTAAGAATTTATTATATAATCAAAGAAAACAAACCCATAGTATCTCCTTATCTAAACTGGTGAATGGATAATTTATCATCATCTGTTACTTTCATCACTTCTTTTTTTAAAAATTGTATTGGAATAGTTCATTTATAGTGTTGTGTTAGTTTCAGGTGTATAGCAAAGGGATTCAGTCATGCATATAACACACATCTACTGTTTTTCAATTATTATTTTCAAATGTAGGTTATTACAGAACACTGAGTAGAGTTCCCTGCATGATGCAGTAGGTGCTTCCTGGTTATCTATCTGATATATAGTAGAGTGTGTGTGTTAAACCCAACCTAGTTTATCCTTCCCCATCATGTTTCCCCTTTGGTGACCGTAAGTTTATTTTTGAATTCTGTGAGTCTGTGTCTGTTCTGTAAATGCATGTGTGTGTGTATTTGTGTGTGCCCATGATAAGTCTTATTCGACGCTTTACAATCCCATGGACTGTAGTCTTCCAGGCTCCTCTGTTCATGGGACTTTCCAGGTAAAAACTCTGGAGGGGGTTGCCATTTCCTCTTCTAGGGGATCTTTCCAACCCAGGGATCAAACGCTGGACTCTTACATCTCCTACATTGGCAGGCAGGTTCTTTACCAGTAGTGCCACCTGGCCCATCTAAAGAAGTTCATTTGTATCATTAAAAAAAAACACATTAGATTCCACATATGAATGACATTATATGATATTTGTCTTTGTCTGACTTAGTATGATCACCTCTAGGTCCATCCACATGTAGTACGGCGATTGATTGCTATCAGTAATGTCAGAGGTGTTAATAGTCAGTATCTGAAAAACAACCCAACACACCAATATGCCAGTTACCATCAACCTACAAACCTGACCCTTGTGAATATTTTCCTGTCTGACCTTTTCCTAACACGGGGCATCAGCCTGATTCTCAGGCTCAGTCCCAGCCTGACTTGGACTCTGGAGGTGTCTGCAGTTGCAAGCCGGAAGGAGAGGATGGAGCCTGGAGGCAGTGGTGGTGGCAGCTTCTGGCTTCCAGGGATGGATTTATCACCACGTTGCTGAGGAATGTGTGAGAAACACCGTGGTGATAAAGCAGCACCTGCCGTAATTAAAGTAACAGCTCCTGTGTTTTAAATGCTATTTATGTGATGCTTGGCTTTCGAGGCAGTTTCCCTTCTGCCACTCTAGGACACAGTGTTCCCTCCTTCCAGAGACTTTGGTGAGAGCAATGCTGAGCATGAGGAAGGCGGCTGGGACTAGCAACCCAG
Organism: Antilocapra americana; assembly: GCA_007570785.1. Classification (NCBI taxonomy): domain Eukaryota; kingdom Metazoa; phylum Chordata; class Mammalia; order Artiodactyla; family Antilocapridae; genus Antilocapra; species Antilocapra americana. Next base: position 1,869,834 of record ML661322.1, read on the forward strand.
GAGGACAGAAGCTGGTCCTTGATTCCAGCCGGTCCTGCAGCCCCAGTCTGGTGTGGATACCTCCTGAGAACAGGGACTTGCAAACACCACACAGGGCCAGAAACTGTGGAATTAATGTTAAGGAAGGACACCATCTCTCTCAGTGTCTGCAGCATCCAACAAGAAGCGGAGGCAGTGGTTGCTGTGCAGTTGTTCAGTCATGTCCGACCCTTTGCGACCCCATGGACTGCAGCGCGCCAGGCTTCCCTGTCCTTCACTATCTCCTGGGCTTTGCTCAGACTCATGTCCATTGAGTGAATGGTGCCATCTGACTATCTCATTCACTCTTGTCCCCTTCTGCTCCTGCCCTCAATCTTTCCTAACATCAGGCTCTTGACATCAGGTGGCCAAAATACTGGAGCTTCAGTTTCAGCATCAGTCCTTCCAATGCATGTTCAGGGTTGATTTCCTCTAGGATTGACTGGTTTGTTCTCCTTGCTGTCCAAGGAACTTTCAAGAGTCTTCTCCAGCACCACAATTCAAAAGCATCAAATCTTGGAGCATGTAATAAATCTGTCACTAAATCCACTCTTGCTATTAGCTGTCCCCAAGCTGAGCAGCTTGTTTCCTAGGAGTAAATGCTGAGGCTGCATGCAAGACTTTGCCCGAGTCTCTAATACCCGCCTCACTCTTTGGGTTTCTTTCTCTCTTCCTAGCTCCCTCTGCTCTTTTCTCTCTTTTCCTCACCTCCCCTCTGCTGCTACCAGTTTGGCCAAAGTCCTGCAGACTCAGACACATTGACATCACAGACAAGCACACAAATCAGAATGTCTTTAGATGGAATCCTGGGACCAGTTGTGCCCTCCGAGGGGCCAAGATGTCCTGTTGGCAGCTGAGAACTACATTCTTGCAAAGGCTGTGGCAGGCTTTCACTATCGATGTCCAACCAGGGCTCTCAGGGCCAAGGGTGGCCACGAGTCATGCTTTAAAAGTTGGTTGAATAATTCACTTGCTTTTCCTAAAAATCTCCAGCCTCTTGAGAACACATCATACTGGGTAGATAGATTCTTGGACAAGAACTCCAATTGTTGTTTTTTAAAAAAATAACTGAATTTAGTTATTTATTTTTGGCTGTGCTGGGTCTTTGTTGCTGTTCGAGCTTTTCTCTAATTGTGGTGGTCGGGGGCGTCTCTCTAGCTGTGGTGCACCAGGTTCTCATTGCAGTGGCTTCTTTTGTTGTGGGGCATGGACTCTAGGGTGTGTGGGCTTCAGTAGTTGCAGCTTGTCAGCTTTATAGAGCACAGGCTCAGTGGCTGTGGCACATGGGTTTAGTTGCTCCGTGGCATGGGGGATCTTCCCAGACCCGGGATCAAACCCATGTCTCCTGCATTGCCAGGCAGATTCTTTAGCACTGAGCCACCAGAGATGCTCCTCCAGTTGTCATTTTAACCCATTGTTTCTACAACCTGGATTTGGGGATGAGTGGTATTAAAATACAGGAGGAAATGATACACTCAGACACCCATATGCTGCTCTAGTCTGGCCAATCCCCACTCTTCCCCAACAGTGGATACATCCCAAATATGAATGACCCCAGAACGACTTATCTTTGGCCTCAGTGTATGTTAGGCAATTAATGCATGGTGGCATCATCTTCCTAATTGGGCTTTGCTTGGCTGATAAATGAGTTTGTGTTCCTTGAATACATCCCAGCTGGATGAGGAGGTTGAGCTGCTCCGGGATGAACTGCAAACAGACGGCCCCACAAATGGGTGGCCTGCTGGATCGTCACCCCCTGGATGACGGTTTCCGGGCACAGTGACTGCTTCAACTGCAGCCCGGGCTTTCTCTGCATTCCAGACTGGAAGGGGAAAGGATAGATTCTGAATCAGATGAGAATCCAAGAAGACTCCAGCCGGTCCTGCACTGGGAATAATAGACCCGCAGGAGTACAGAGCCATGATGGAGGCTGTGCCCACCAGGAGACGGCCATGCCTACAACCTCACCCACATTGCCAGCTTAGTGCAGCTGGTTCTGTTCACAATCAAAATCCATGTAATGTGAGATCAATGGACCCCAGATCCTGAGGCCCAAGCCTTCGAGTGAAAAGTGAAAGTGTTAGTCGCTCAGTGATGTCCAATTCTTTGCTACCCCCATGGACTGTAGCCTGCTAGGCTCCTCTGTCCATGGAATTCTCCAGGCAGGGATACTGGAGTGGGTCACCATTCCCTTCTCTAGGGGATCTTCCCGACCCAGGGATTGAACCTGGGTCTTCTACGTGGGCAGGTGAATTCTTTACTGTCTGAGCCACCAGGGAAGCCCCAACCCTGGAGACCTATGTATTAATCCTTGGGTGATATACTTTCACAGAGCAGAGCTCAAAGTCTGATGGAAAGTCAATAACACATTCAGTTCTACAATCAACACTGTCTTTTCTTTCTCAGAATTCCAAACCTGGATCTAGTGAACACACACAGACAGGATGAGGTATGCCAATCTAAATGCACTCAAGCAACCCACAGTGTTGCTGAAACTCCAATATTTTGGCCACTTGATATGAAGAAAAGACCCTGATGCTGGGAAAGATTGAAGATGGGAGGAGAAGGGGTAAACAGAGGATGAGATGGTTGGATGGCATCACTGACTCAATGGCCATGAGTTTGAGTAAGCTCCTGGAATTGGTGATGGACAGGGAAGCCTGGCATGCTGCAGACCATGGGGTCACAAAGAGTCGGACATGACTGAGTAACTGAACTAACCAACTGAACCCACAATGCCTGTATCTGCAAGTCCAGGTGTGAGGAATTGTCCTGAGGTGGGTAGAAATGGTTTGTGGTGGTCCCCTGGCCATCCTTGGTATCACAAAGCCCTTGTCTATCCTCCAGAGCCTAACAGGGTGGCCTGGTGGTTGCTGATAACCAACAGATGTCTGATCAGCACTGGGGACATAGACCTCTGAATTATCTGTCACCTGGCAGGGTTTTCAAGTAGGCAGGGTGTGTGTCTACCAGGCTCCTAGAAGCTTTTGCCCAGAGCCATCACCTCTGGAAAACTCAGCAGAGAAATAGACACTGGGGAGCAGGTGTCTGATCTCTCCCCCCCAACATCCCCACAATTCCACTGATATTCCAGATGACTGGCAGCCAAGGATTCTGCTCATAAATGGAGCCCAGGGGAGAAAGTGAGGGAGACAGGACAGGAGGGGGAAGTCAGAGAAAGATGTGTGAACAAGTGCGGGTGTTTTCCATGCTGATAACACAGTCATGACTGATTAAATACTTCCTAAGGGCCAGGTCTGTGTATACTGTATCTCAGTTAATTCTTAGAGCAGTCATTACAGTGAGTGCCATGAGCGTCTTTGCTTTTATAGCTGAGGAAGCTTACCTGCTGCACGGTTAAGCCACGGCCCTAGGGCGAACAGGGCAGCTGGCCAAAGACTTAAGGAACTGTGAAGGTTTGGGGAAAGTGACAACTGAGTCCTAATTTCAGAACTTGGAAACCCATCCTGCCCTGGAGCTGTGCAGGCCTGGGCTGGCTCTTCCAGAGGCTGGGCCCCAGGAGACCCGCTCTCTCTCCTTCTCTCTGTCCCTCTCTCTCTCAGATGTCATGCAGAACAATTAGTTAATGCTTATAATGTGCTTTCAACAAGGAAAGTGCCACTTAAATTCACAGCTCTGCTAACCCCTCGGTGACTACGTCACCTCTCCATGGAAATTGGGTGCTGAGTGTATCATGGCTCCAAATCACTGCAGTTGCTGATAGAGCAATAGAGTCAAGTGTGAAACTAATATGTTTAGAAAGGAGACAGCTTTTCTGAAAGCAGAATCACAAAGCAATAATTTCTTTCCTGTTAAGCTATTTTCAGTGCTGGGCATTTGTAGGCTTATTCCTCTTGGACGCTGTACTTTCACAACATCTCCTGCAGGAGACACAGTCATTGGCTGACTCTCTGGTTCATGTCTCACACACACACACACACACACACACACACACACACACACACACACACACCCCACACACACGGATATACTACACATGCACATACAGACACACCCACTGCAAACACATATAAACACACAGAAATATGCACACACTGCACACACACAGAGAGACGTAAACATACACAGATACATGTACACCACATGCACAGACACACATATCACACACACATACATTATACACATACCACACACACACATCACATGCATACCACACACACACACACGCAACATACATGATTTTCAATCCGACACAAGTTTCTGGCCTACAGGGACTATGAAAACTTGCTTTAACAGATTGTAATGATGACCGAGGAATTTTTTTTTTAATCTATACTTATTGGTAAATAAAAGATAGGGAAGGGAGAAGGTAAAGGATTCAAGAGGAACAAGAGAAGGAAAAGCACAGGGTGGGGATGCAGCGGGGGAGGGAATAGCAGAGAGTCCTGGGGAAAGTGAGCCGTGATCAGAGAAGCTGACTCTTGACAACCTTGTCCTCGGCAGCCCCGTTCCCCCAGGACATGTAAACATCTTCCTATTCCCGCTGCAAGTCAGGAGCAGTCAGAACCCGGCTGCCCAGAGTGCTTGGACTCATCAGCCCAGCTGCCTACCAACAACCAAAGAATCCAGCTGCACTTAGAAAGAATTCCAGGGCAGACCAGATCTGAACTGGCCACTCTGGAATTCCCCCAGGTGTATGCATGTTTCCTTGAGGTCAATGCCTTCTCTGGCTGCAGTTCCAGATTCCTCTGTCCATGGGATCTTCCAGGCAAGAATAATGGGGTGGGTTGCCATTTTCTCCTCCAGGGGATCTTCCTGACCCAGGGATTGAACCTGAGTCTCCTGCATTACAGTTCTGCTTGTTCTCATCAGTCAACCAAGGTGGAATTCAGAATAAGGAAATGTTGCAGGAATGAAGGACTTCCTAGGTGCCTCAGAAGGTAAAGAATCTGACTGCCAGGCAGGAGACGTGGGTTCAATCCCTGGATCAGGAAGATCCCCTGGAGGAGGAAACGGCAACCCACTCCAGTATTCTTCCCTGAAAATCCCATGGATCAGAGGAGCCTGGTAGGCTACAATCCATGGGGTCACAGAAAGTCGGACATGACTTAGCGACTAAACAACAACATCAATCCAAGATACTTCATTGTTGGACTAAGTCAGTTGTTATTCAAACTGTAGGCTGCAGTCTGTTGCGCGTGTGGTAAGTTGCTTCAGTTGTATCTGACTCTTTGTGACCCTATGGACTGTAGCCTGCCAGGCTCTTCTGTTCATGGGATTCTCTAGGCAAGAACACTGGTGTGGGTTGCCATTTTCTCTTTCAGGGGATCTTCCCTACCCAGGGATCAAACCCATGTCTCTTATATTTCCTGCATTGGAAGGTGGGTTCTTTGCCATTAGCGCCACCTGGGAAGCCCCTGCAACCCTTAGAGGTTACTAAATATTTTAGTGGCTTCCACCTGTGATTAAAAAAAAAATGATTAACTGCGTGACATAATGTATGGATATATTATGAACATTTTATTTCAGTGTTGGGGGGGTGTGTATATGCAGGGGGCTCTTGTAACATAAAATGAATTTGCTATTTTAGGTCATTGTCAAATGTTGAAAGCCATGGGACCAGGTGACCTGGCAGGCCCATGCTTCTGACTCAGAGCAGCCCCATAAGTCCATTTAGGTAGGTCTAGAAAACATGGGCTGGGAAGACTTCCGATGACAGGTTCTCCTATGTTCCCTCTGTCTAGGGGATTAGATGTTTGAGAAGAGTCTAGCGTATGGTTGACATCTGAAACTTCATGTCATGGGGTGTGCTAGGGCAACTCAAGATGAGCACTGTTGGGGAAAGGACTGAGAGTGGGCGAGTCTAAACTGATCCAGGAGGAAGGGCAGGCGTGCTACACCAGGGCTTCCAGACTCAGGGCTGAGGCTGCCGCCGGTGGATGCCCACCTCCCCTTCTTGCCCGTCTGCTCAGACACGTCTGATTGACTGGCTGACTCAGGCAACCTAATGAGAGGTAACACCCCATATGACGGAGCCAGCGCCAGGGAGTCAGTTGATTGACATCCTGGGATCTGACTCTGTGCACAGCCCCACTCGCAGATTCTGTTAATGGTGGAAAAATTAAAACGGTGCTCGGTGCCTAATGAATGCAGCATGTGCCTCCTCTTAGCACATGCCAGCTGCATCTCGGGCAACTAGGAAGCAGTTTCTAAATTATTTATCAGTTCCCTTACCTCCACCCCAAAAGAGAGTTGGCTTATGCATTTCTTTATTTCATGGACCAATATGCAGAGTAATTGCTTTGGGTTTTTGTGGGGTTTTGTTTGTTTTTCTTTTCCTATGGATTTTCTTTTCCTGATTTAATGTCAGGTGGGGGCGGGAAGGATAGAAAATATCATGTCAATGTCATTTGAATCATAATAGCTACAAATTCACTCCCCTGAATAAATAGAGAAGCTTATTTATCAAACACAGACAAGATGTCTGTTGGGTTGTTAACAGAAGGAGAGAGATTTGAGTCGGCAGCGGCAGTTGCAGAAGTTTACATGATTCCGGAGCTCCCCTAGGTGCGGGAAGCATGCAGCTAATTCCCTGGCCTGGAACCTCGGGTGTTGGCAGCCAATGGGCCACCCAGACGTGGCGGTCTAAACCCACCAGGGGCTGAACCCGGAGGCTGAAATGGGCAGATAGCTCAGGGCGTCCTGCCAGGACCTGAGGAGGGAAGCAGTGTGTGTCTCATTCAGTTCCTCATCCATTTTACTGTTGTTGTTCAGTCTCTTAGTTGTGTCTGGCTCTTTGCGACCCCATGGACTGCAGCACCCCGGGCTTGCCTGTCCTCCACTGTTTCCCAGTTTGCTCAAACTCATGTCCATTGAGCTGGTGATGCCATCCAGCTCTGTCTCCCCTTCTGCTCCTGCCTTTGATCTTTCCCAGCATCAGGATGGAGCCCACTGAGTGAGGAGCTACACTCAGGGCCCTTCTGAGTGCTGTACGTCTATTATTTCATCTAATGCTCACGATAAACAGTGAGGCCGTTGCACGACAAATTTACAGCAATGAGAAAGCCAAATCCCAGGTAAGCTGATGGCTTGCCCGAGGTCCTTTCCATGGCCACGTGTCCAGCTAGGATTTGAGCCCTGCCTTTTATTTCCATCCATATATATAGACAGACACCTGGACTGCGGACCTGGTTTTGAGCCCTAACAGCTGAGTTATCTTGGTCCAGTTGCCCTCAGCTCTCTGGGAACTCAATTTCTGGACAGCAGTGAACTGTCATAGTGGAGAGAGTGGGCTCCTGGGTTTAGACCACAGCACTGCTGCAGTGTGACCTTGCAGGGGGCTTACTTCACCTTAGCTCACTCCTCTATAAAGTGGAGGTGGTGGTTGTCGTATCACCTTGGTGGGGGCAGCTGGCTGAGCTGATGGGTTGCTGCAGGTGGGAGGGCTCTAGCCCAGTTTGGTGCCTGGTCAGCCCTCAGCATTTGTGCATTCTTGATCCTCAGCTTCCATCCGTGTGTCCACGTTTGTAGCAGGAGATGCAGGAGTTAAGGCCTACTTTGGTTTAGAAATTCTATGAATCAGGTCTCTGTGTATACTTAAGCTCTGTAGCTATCTCTGGTGTTATGCCAGTGAGAACAAAATTAGTGGGTGAAAACTGGAGTGGCTACGCGCAGTGTGAATGCCTGGCACGGCTGCATCTTTTCCACTGGCAACGCCTGTTTCTGTAGACACCTCATTTCATACTAACCACCTCACATTATCCCTTTTGGGACGGCAGCGATTGGGTTCCCATCATAAAGAACTGCTCAGCGATTAGCCTAAAGTCAGAAAGTGAGTGGAAAGAGCGGGATCTCTGTCCACATGTCCTGCTTCCATCACAGTTCTCGCTTGTCTGCAAGGCAGAGGGATTTGAGATTCTGAATCAAACCCCAAGCAAAGAGGCGCCTTAGAAAATGAGCTTTTTGTCTGACTGCACTAGGCATTTTCTTTTCCAAAATAAAAGGCTGGGCAAAATGTCCTGGCTCTATTTCACCAGCTCATCTTTTTCTAAACATAAAAATGTACCACTTTTCCTTTCTCTGACTGGAGAGCAATTAATCTTGTCTCTTCTAGACCCTCATGTTGGCACATAGTACAACGGTCTTGAAGGCAGACGGTTCCCTGGGGGAAGAAAAAAGTGAAAACACCCCAAAGCAACAAGAAGGATTGGCGAGTTCAAAGCCTGGCCAGTGGGAACCCAGGAAGCTGCCTCAAACCTACCCCAGTTCTTCCGGGGAAGTCCCCTCCCCTTAGCAGCAGGCAGGGTGCGCAGGTCAGAGCAGAAAGGAACCCCAGTTGGTCATTTGCATGCACCAGGGCTCTGCCAGGTCCTGAGGGACAGGGAGAGGCCAGAGACCTGTGAACTTGAAAGAGAAAGCAGCAGTCTTTTGTTGAGAAGCAGAAAAGCAATGTCTGTTAACACTTGCACTTCCAGATCCCAGAGCCTGTAGACTCTGGTCTGTGGAACCCATTTCTGAGCTGTACTGGGCTCTCGGGAAATCTTAGCTCAGGGTTCACAGGGAAACTGACATCTCTACAGCTGAGCATGAGGCTGGAAACATAGCAAATGCTCAGCAAATTCATGAAAAATCAAACTGGATAGTCCAGACTGAATCCATCTGAAATATTATCTAAGAGTGTTGTTAACTCTTAAGTAGCAGTGTGGGGAGGGCAGTCCTGATCCAGGTAATCCAACAAGAGTGGCTGATCCCCAGGACAATTCTGTGATTCCTCTAAACGCATAGTGTTCTGTATCTATTTGCCTTCCCCAAGAAGTTTTCCCTTGGTTATTTCATGCACTCATTCAGCCACTATTTGTGGAGTTCATACAACATGCCCGGCACCATACTAGGAAATACAAGGCTATTAAGAGAGCCACAGTCGTTGCCTACACAGATTTGATCATATATGGGAAAAAGATCAGTATTATGCCATAATTAAAGGAATTGTTTAATTACAATAGTTAGAGAAATTGTTTCTTTTTTCTTAGTCTTCAGAATTTTTTTTAAATTGGAGGATAATTGCTATACAGTATTACATTAATTTCTGCCATATATCAACATGAATCAGCCATAGGTATACATATGTCCCCTCCCTCTTGCATCTCCCTCCCAAACCGCACCCTATCAGACCCCTCTAGGTTGTCCCAGAGCAGAGGGTTTGAGCTCCCTGTGCTATACAGCAAGCTCCCACTGGCTATCTATTTTACTTATGGTAATGTATATGTTTTAATGTTACTTTTTCAATTCGTCCCTCCCTCTCCTTCCCCTACTATGTCCACAAGTCTGCTCTGTAGGTCAACATCTCCCCTGCAAATAGATTCATCAGTACCATCTTTCTAGATTCCATGTATATGTATAATATATGATATTTGCTTTTCTCTTTCTGACTTACTTCACTCTGCATAACAAGCTCTAGGTTCATTCACCTCATTAGACTGACTCAAATGTGTTCCTTTTTATGGCCGAGTAAAATCCCATTGTATATAAGTACCATAACTTCTTTATCTATGCATCTGTCGATGGACATCTAGGTGGCTGCCATGTCCTGGCTATTGTAAATAGTGCTGCAATGAACATTGGGGTACATGTGTCTTTTTCACTTATGATTTTCTCAGGGTATATGCCCGGGAGTGGGATTGTTTTATTCCTAGTTTTTAAAGGAATCTCCGTACTGTTCTCCACAGTGATTGCATCAATCTACATTCCCCCTAACAATGCAAGGTTGGTGCCTTGTGGCGCCAACTTCTCTCCACACCCTCCCCAGCATATATGCTGTGTAGATTTCTTTTCCTGATGGCCATTCTGACTCATGTAAGGTGATACCTCATTGTAGTTTTGATTTGCATTTCAGTTAGAGGAATTGTTAAAAGGATAGCTAGCTCACTGTTAAAGGGATATTGCAACAGGTAAAGGAATTGCTTAACTGCAATGGTTACATACCATAGGGCAGATCAGAGAGTGTTTTAGGAGTACGTGACAGAGACAGAGTGGAGGTGAGGGAAGAAGGCTTTGAGGACATTTATATTAAGACATGGGGAATGAGTGTGAGAATTCCAGGAAAGTCTGGGGGGAAGCAGGTTGAGATGTTTGCCTTTTATTTATTTATTTTTTTAACATGGCGAGATAATGCATTGGCTTTATTATTATTATTGTTATTTTAATTTTCTTTACTTTATTGTGTTGGTTTTGCCATACATTGACATGAATCCGCCATGGGTTTACATATGCTCCCCCACCAGAACCCCCCTCCCTCCTCCCTCCCGATTCCCTCCCCCTGGGTCATCTCGGTGCACCAGCCCCAAGCATCAACCCTGGGCTGGCGATTGATTTCACATATGATAATTGACATGTTTCAATGCCATTCTCCCATATCATCCCACCCCTGCCCTCTTCCGCAGAGTCCACGAGTCTGTTCTATACATCTGCGTTTCTTTTGTGGTCTCGCATGCAGGGTTCTTGTTGCCATCTTTCTAAATTCCATATATATGCATTAGTATACTGTATTGTTGTTTTTCCTTCTGCCTTACTTCACTCTGGATAATAGGCTCCAGTTCCGTCCACCTGAGTAGAACTGATTCAAATGATTTTTTTTTTAATGCTGAGTAATATTCCATTGTGTATATGTAACACAGCTTTCTTATCCATTTGTCAGTTGATGGGCATAAACCAAAGCAGGATCCTCTATGACCCACCTCCCAGAATATCGGAAATGAAAGCACAAATAAACAAATGGGACCTAATTAAAATTAAAAGCTTCTACACAACAAAGGAAACTATAAGCAAGGTGAAAAGACAGCCTTCAGAATGGGAAAAAATAATAGCCAATGAAGCAATGGACAAACAATTAATCTCAAAAATATACAAGCAACTCCTGCAGCTCCATTCTAGAAAGATAAATGACCCAATCAAAAAGTGGGCCAAAGAACTTAACAGACATTTCACCAAAGAAGACATAAAAATGGCTAACAAACACATGAAAAGATGCTCAACATCACTCATTATCAGAGAAATGCAAATCAAAACCACAATGAGGTACCACTTTACACCAGTCAGCATGGCTGCCATCCAAAAGTCTACAAGCAATAAATGCTGGAGAGGATGCGGAGAAAAGGGAACCCTCTTACACTGTTGGTGGGAATGCAAACTAGTACAGCCACTATGGAGAACAGTGTGGAGGTTCCTTAAAAAACTGCAGATAGAACTGCCATATTACCCAGCAATCCCACTGCTGGGCATACACACCGAGGAAACCAGAATTGAAAGAGACACATGTACCCCAGTGTTCATCGCCGCATTGTTTACAATAGCCAGGACATGGAGGCAACCTAGATGCCCATCAACTGATGAATGTTTGCCTTTCTTAAGGACTTCTGACCAGAGGATAATCACAGGTTGACTGGTGTGGACACAGGCTTGTAAATTCACCTTGTCCTCAGCCTTCAGGGTGGCCTGGCCTTGTTCACACCTCCAAGAAGGAGGGGGTGCCCCCGGAGCTCTATCTGCCAAGCTGGGGTGTTGGACTTCACTAGACCCTCAGCTGTCCACCTGCGCATTCAGGAGCATCAGCCTGAGAACAAACTCTTCGCTTCGAGGCCTTGAAAGGGGTAGAGCCAGAGTCTGCTCAGTCAGGGGACTCACTGGGAACCCAGATTCTCTGTCCAATGCTGCAGCAATACCACCTGGTTTCCCGAACCTGAGACATTTCAATTAATGGGTGGTGCTTCACACCAACATTTTTCTCTTCCTGGCTTCCCAGTCAGATGGCTGTGTATTATAAACAACAATAAGCCAGCCCAGTCAGAGGCTATAATTGAGTCTCTTCTTTCTGCTGACATCAACGGGATTACCTCCAGTGAGTTACTGTGTGGGTATTTAATTGGGAGACACGTGGGAGGAAGCCAGCCTGCTCCTGCAGTCATGTCGGGTACGCCCACTGGTGACAGGTCCACCCCCTGGAAGGGCTCCGGCTGTCACTTTCAGCCATGGAGACTATTGCAGAAAGATCAGGGAAGACCAAGGACCAAGCAGATCAGCCCGGAGACTTGAAAACAGAGGGAACCTTGGCAGAAAAGAGAACTGATCCTGCAAACAAATACTGTTGCCCCAGTTTCTGATTTAACTTGTTCAGAACATGATGTTTATTGATTGTGTGTGTGTGTGTATTGGTGAGCAGTTCATAAAGAAGGGAGAAGAACCTTGGAGAACACCATAATCTGTACAAAGTACAAAAGAACAACTGCTAGGTGCCTAAAGAAACACTTTCAGCACTGCTTTCTTCAACTTGGAAGAAGGGAAGGACACAGGAGAGGATTTCACTGTTTTTATTTACCTGGCAGATGTCTGGTGACGAATATATACAATAGCCCTCTAAGGTAGTATTTAACATACCCATTTGACAGAAGCTGGGTCTAAGAAAATGCAGGTAGTAAGTGGCAGATATGCAATTCAGACTCATGTCATTGTGACTCCAAATCACATATTAATTCCACGCTATGCCTTGGCTTCAGCCCCTGCTCAGTCCACTCTCAAGCTTCTAGTGTATCCATCAATTAATTAATGTGCAAAATATTTGTTCCCAGTGCAGGCAAGGAATAGATTTAGGTCCTGTAAAGACTATGAGGAGCGATCATAATACTAATATTGGCAACAGTAGCTAATGTTTACATGGTGATTGTGATCTTCTAAGCTTCCTTCTGAACATTTCATAAATATTAACTTGATGAGGTGGTTGTTGTTCATTTGTGGTCACGTCTGATTCTTTGCAGCCCCATGGACTGTAACACACCAGGCTTCCCTGTTCTCCACTATCTCCCGGAATTTGCTCAAACTCAAGTCCGTTGAGTTGGTGATGCCATCCAACCATCTCATCCTCTTTCCCTGCTTTTCCTCCTTCCCTTAGTCTTTCTCAACGTCAGTCTTTTCTAATGAGTTGGCTTTTCGAATCAGGTGGCCAGAATATTGAATTTTCAGGATTGATTTCCTTGAAGGATTGACTGATTTGTTCTCCATACAGTCTAAGGAGGTACCAGCATCTAGACAACTGGTTTCCAAAGACATCACCATCACGCCCTGAAACCTGATCCTTTGGGGCTGAAGGCCTAGGTGGCAGGCTAGAGCAAAGATCAGGCTGTTAACCCATGACTGAGGCCAGGGCTGGGGCAGGCTGCATGCCTCAGGCTGTGGCACAGGGGTTCCAGACCAAAGCCCAATTCCCCGAGTTTTGCCAGTTGCCCCAAGAAATTGTCCTCATGGGGTATATGAGCAGAACGTCTAGATCCTCAATGGAGGAGGGGCTGTGAATCAGTGAATGAGGGGTCTTCACCAGACACTCAGTCCCCTTCCCTGCCCATTCCCTACTAGGGGCTCGATTTTTCTCTGCATCACCTGGGGATGCCACAGATAAAGATGTCCTTTATCGTATCAGCAAAGAGGCTTGGATGGTCAGGATTTAAATCATATCAGAAGAACTAAAGATTGGGTATTATTGAAAATTTCCTAGCTGCAAGGTTTCTGAGAAGCTTGGGAGCATATCTGAGTTAGGGGAGGGGAAGTGGGAGCTTCACCCATCATGAAATTGTGATGGCAGTCAGCTCCATCTCCTGTTGCCTCCCAGTTACTCCAAACAGAACCGCTGTCCATGTCTGACCACCAGGAGTAGCTGCAACCAGCTCTGTCCCTTCCTGGCACATGGGGTGACCCTCCCCCTTCCAAGGGCTGACCCTGTCCCCCCATCTCCCTTGGGGTGTTGCTCCATTCATCTCTACTCTCTCTCTCCAGAATATTTAATCTCTTCTTCTCTTTGGCCGTTTTTTTTCTCATCCTACCTTTTTTTTTCAACCTATCAAGTTTTCCTTTAAAATTAAGAAAAGCAATAAATCTTAAACATAGTCCTCTTGTGATAATTGCCTCATCTCTTTCCTTCCATTATCATCCAGATTTCTTTTAAGGGTAGTCTACAGCCCCACTGTTTTCACCTTATTACCTCATATTCACTTTTCAAGTGACTGTGATCTGACCTCGAGCCCCACCATTTCACTCAAATTGCTCTCATTAAAGTCAGAAATAATGGCCTCCTGCAAGACCAAGTCTACAAAGCACTTCCAGGATTTCTCTGATCTTTCTCTGAATGTATTCACATCTCACATCTTTGTAAGGGTTGATGCACCTTACTGCCCCCTCCATCCTGAAACTCCTCTTCCTCAGCTTCTAGGATAACCTGCTTGTCTTTCCCAAGTATCATCCTAAAGAGTTGGTTTCTTTCTCTCCCTCTCTTTTTAAAATATTTATTTATTTGGCTGCCCCAAGTCTTAGTTACAGCTTGTGGATCTTAGTTACCTGACCAGGGATCGAACCCAGACTCTCTGCATTGATAGCTTGGAGTCTTAGCTACTAGACCACCAGGAAAGTCCCATGAAAAAGTTGGTTTCTTTGGGTTCTACCCTTAGCATACTTTTTTCACTATGTGCTCTCCTTGCCAATTTCATTTAAACTCATGTTTTGAAGTTCCACTTATATGGTAATAATCTCCAAATCTCTACCTCTGGTCCCTGAGTTCCATACCTACATAACCAACTGTGTGCTGGATAGAGTCACCTGAATGCCTCCCCAGCACCATATGCTTCACATTCTTTACATCCAACATAGAATTCATCATCTTTACCTCTTATCCTGTTTTGCTCTGAATTCTCTTTTTTGATTTGTAGCATCTCCATCTGCTCAGTGGCCCAGCCAGGAACCTGGACTTTTCAATATACATCTTTCTCCAGAGCTCCATTTACAAACCAGTCACCAGTTCTGGAGTCTCTATTTCAAGTATACCCCCTTTTGTCTTTCCTGATGCCACTCTGTTAGTTGAGCTTCTCTTTGTATCATGCTTGGACTGTGGCAGTGGTTTCCTGTCTTCTCTCCTTGCCTACACACTGCCCATCCCCTGTCCCACATAACACTCACATGCTGCTCCAGGGAAATGCTTCCAAAATGTGGAGTTACTCTGTGAGCATCCATATTCAATTGGACAGAACTTAAGCTCTTCCATGTTACATCAAAGTATTTAAATGATGTGACATGAGCACATTCTCCACCTCAGGGCCTGCTCTTGCTCTTTCTGTGACATGGATGTCATGCCACTTGCAGTTACCCCAATCCAGTGTTGGTGATTCCTATCCCTCCACTCAGACTGCCCTTAGAGCATCCTGCATCCTCTCTCCTCCATCATGTCTTTGGATCCATTAGCTCTTTAGTCTGTCCTCTCAGTTGGCTAAGCACATTCCTTGGTGGACACAAGGGAATAAACTTGTCAAATCAAGACCAAGTTTACAAGTAGGCAGGATGGGTGCCTACCCATGTGGTTTAAATAATGAGGTTTAGCAAAGCTCATAACTAATTGTATTTCACTGTTTAAAATTATTTCATTGTTGAGTCATTCCTTTTGACTCATTGTCTTTGTCTTTTTGTTTTTGGAGAATCCTCTGTAAATTTCTGTGGGAGGAGGTTAATTCCATGAACTTTTATAGTCCCACACATTACAGAAGGGGGATCATGGCAGTCGGCTGAGCAGGAGGCTCTTGGTGAAATGGGACACAGGATGAAAAACTGCATTGAGGATGTGGAGGCATGTTGCTACACAGAGAGAGAACACATCAATATAATATCTATACTGCAGAACTAACTTGATTGAATCATGTGGATGATACCAGAATGTTCAGTTCAGTTACTCAGTTGTGTCCAACTCTTTGCGACCCCATGGACTGCAGCACACCAGGCTTCCCTGTCCATCACCAATTCCTGAGCTTACTCAAACTCATGTCCATTAGTCGGTGATGCTATCCAACCATCTCATTCTCTGTTGTCCCCTTCTCCTCCTGCCTTCAATCTTTCCCAGCATCAGGGTCTTTTCCAATGAGTCAGTTCTTCGCATCAGGTGGCCAAAGTGTTGCAGTTTCAGCTTCAGCATCAGTCCTTCCAATGATTATTCAGGACTGATTTCCTTTGGGATGGACTGGTTGGATCTCCTTGCAGTCCAAAGGACTCTCAAGAGTCTTCTCCAACCAACTAACAACACCAGGAAGTTAGAATTCAAATTAATGCCCAGGTGACTAAAAAAGAGAAAAGATACAAAAGATTTCCTGAATAATACAGAATCATCATCACTTGTGGATCCCTGAGTTCATTTCCTTAAAAAACAGATGGTCAAAGAGAGATTTCTTTATTGGATCTTGTGAGATGGGCCAGTGTATCATCTGAGCTTTATAAATAAAATATAGAGGTAATACACTTAGCGTCCTATAGGTGGTTGGAGGTAGATCGAGTGCGAAGTTATGTTACTACCAAAAAACTAGGAAGAAAAGGAAGGAAGGCAGGAAGCGAAAGACACACACAACAAATTTGTGTTGAGCATCTACCCAGAGAGTATTATTTCACAGAGATTGTACTGGACGAGTGTGGGCTCCACCCCTGCTATGAGTATCCACTTGGCCTATGGTAGGTACTCAGTATAAATGTTTGTGGAAAGAAGGGAGGAATGAGGGATGGAGGGGCTAAACAAGTGCCCTATTGTTAGTTGGTTTAGAATAGCTTAAAGCAAATGGCTATTAAAAATTTACTGTTTAGCTTTTCACCCTGTGGTATGTTCTTGCCCACAGCGTGTTCTTCTAGAAAATTCACACTTTATCTATTGCCCATTAAGGTGAGGGAGCACTTCATCAGGCTAAGGGGCCTATCCATCAGTTCAGCATGTTAAATCTGAGGAGTTATTAAAGCAGACAGCAAGGAAGTGTCATAGCTGGGGTTCTAAAATCCGGTACCAAGAGCGGCCCATCCAGTCATGTACCTGGGTCCTGTAGCCGAGCTGGAGTCAGAGGGCACCCCTGCTTATCTAGACCTCTGGACAGGCCAGCCATCTGGCACACACCCAGAAAGGGAGAATAAAGCCAGTACCATGCTCAGGGCTCAGGTAAGCTCCGTCTTTGTTTTCTGAACCATCTCAGTTACTTGCAGGGCCCAGAACAATGGGAAGAGGGCAAGCTTCTAACTTTCAATCAGAGGTGTTTATGTGTGTTCTGGGCCAGTTTCGTAAGACAGCTGCCCTAATAAAGGATTTATCAAGACAATAAAACAAGAAGGGAAAGAGCCTAAAGATGCTCTGGTGAGAATGGCTCTTTTATTCTATGAGAGTCTAAGAGGGAATACTTGGAACAAAAGCCACAGTTCACCCGTGCCCGCCAGCCAGCCTAACACATAGGCAGAAGAGCTCTCGATCTTCCTCTCAGGGTCTGAATACTACAGGTACTTGACAGTTCTTTTTGCTTTAGAACACCTAACCCCAATTCTCTTACCTCAGATGGGTTTTCTGTTTTTAGTAATGGCTTTCCTAGTTAGGCAGTTTGGGGGATTTCAGAGATGGCTTGTTCTAACCAATGAAACAGTTTTTAATTGAAATTGGGCATTTTGACCACGTGACAGTCACTAAGTACTTTTCCATGTAACCCACCGTCAACACTCCAGTTTCCCTGGGCTCTTTCCTGAGTGTCTACACTGTGCATGTGTTAGGTGGGAGGACTAAGAGGCAGATTCCAGGTTGCTCCTGGGCTTGTAGAGGTCACCAGGAACACTTACTAGTGCCCTGCACACCACCTTGTACAACCGGGAGTTTAATATAGGCTTATTTATAAGCCTTCTGACCACAATGATTCAATTACTCAGTTATTCATAATTCATCCGTATGTTCATCACACTTGTCTTGAGCACCTGCTATGTGCCTTTAATATAGAGATGAATTAGCAGTAGCCTCCTTGTCCTTGAGAAGCATTTTAGAGCCTAGTGGGGGAGACAGACAAGCACAATGCAGTGGAGATTGTGTTCTAACAGAAATTCACTTAAGGAGCAATCTTTCCAGACAGAAGGAAGAGAAAAGTATTCTAGGCAGAGAGAATAGTATATATAAAGTGTGAGAAGACTGGAAGAGAGCATGTGAGGACCAGAGAACTGTTAGGTCTTAGGTGCAGTGCCTCGTTGGGTAAGTGTTGAGGAAGTGTTTGGGGAGCCTGGAAGAGGAAGTGGTGAGAAATGAGGCTATAGAGGCAGACTGAGGGTTGCCTATAATGAGTAAGAGAAATGAGGGTAAGACCAGTTATGGCTTAAATTCCTTTCTGTAGGCTCTAGGAATTCCCGCATACATCTCAAACAGTGTGAAAAGTGGAATCAACAATATGGAAAGATGTAGTTCTGCAAATTAGTGGATCAAATAGAGGACGATTATATTAATGCAAGAAAGAGATGATGAAGAAATGAACTGGGCCTGGACAGTAAGTGTGGAAGGAAAGGAGTGATTCAAAAGGTAATTGGCAGTTGAAGGTAATGGTCATGAGAGGTGGTGTGCATGGTGTTAGGACAGGGTCCAGAAGAGTGTAAACTCATCTCAGGACAGAATTTAGGGGGTATCCATACTCAGTAATAAAGATGGATCACATTTTAATGCAATATTTTAAGGAATACAATTTAATGCTAAATAAATCCCCACAATTAACAACATATCACATTTTAAAATAGAGACAGATCATTTTGACCAATTTTTCCTTTTACATCTGGCTTCAAGATGGCTCGACATGGTAATGTACTGATTCTGGCTTTATTTGAAATATTATTAGATTGTTCATTGTGATGTTTTGATATGATTTTGATATTTATAAATATATTGCATTAAATGATTATCTTGATTACTGCTTTTTAGGTTGTTGCTGTTCAGTCACTCAGTCATGCCCAACTCTTTGTGATCCCATGAACTACAGTATGCCAGGCTTCCCTGTCCTTCACTGTCTCCCAGTTTGCTCAAACTCATTCATGTCCATTGAGTCAGTGATTCCATCCAACCATCTCATCCTCTATTGCCCTCTTCTCCTCCTGCCCTCAATCTTTCCCAGCATCAGGGTCTTTTCCAATGAGTTGGTTCTTTGAATCAGGTGGCAAATCTTTTAAGGAGTCCTCTTAAATTTTGTGCCAAGGCAGGTCCCTCATTCTTCTTACCCCAGTCCTGGCCCTGGAACAGGTCTGGGGTCAGAGAGGGGAGGTGTCAGATGTAAGATGCTGTCAAGTAGGATATACTAAGGCCCCAATAGGAAGTCTTTCTCTGTGGAAGGACTGCACAGTCAGCTTCTAAAAGTGACTTTCTTCCCAGACACCTTTTCTCTGCCCGCCACAGCTTACCATTTCCTGCTAGGAATTTTCACCAAGTGCAGACTTCATTCAGACCCCGCCTGTTGCCCTCCCTCTGAGTAAACTGAGTTTGGGTCTCCCATAATGAAATGTACATACAGCTTGTATACCACTCGTCTAAATGCTACAAATGCTTTAGAATAAGCATGGAAATTGGTTTCTAAGCTCCAGCAGTTTCTAAAATAGGAGTGGTTTAAAATAAAGCGGTGCTATAAAAGGGATTCCTATAGAGCAGATTGTGGGAAGTGGTGGTGAGCCTCTAAAACGGAAAACCTGGGGAAAGAGTCATCAAGGGCTTCCAGTCAGTGCTGGAAAGGGTGCCCGAGAGGGAAACATAGTCTGCCAGGGGAGCAGTCAGCTCTGTCTCCGGCTCCTCAGGGCCATGAAACTCATTTCTATCCATCCCCTGAAGCCGCTTTTCACTTTATAACCTGGATTGATGCAGAAGTAATATATTCTGTCAGTGCAAAAATTTGGCTTAAAAAAGTACTGTGGCCTTTGGAAATCTAGGTGGGAATTGAGTAGGGGGCTTTCAAATTAATTGCAATGCACAGCTAGAGTACAGTGGGCATGGTGAGGGGAGGGTGTGAGCAAGGCAGTGTTTGGGTGGAGAAAATGTCTGGGTGGGCAGAAATGGGCAGTGGGGGAGTTGGATGCTGAAGGAGGGTAGATGGACATGTGAGTGGAGGTGACTGATAGCTTCAGTTTCCTTAGAAGTGTTGGAGAAAATATTGCTTTCTGAGAGCCTGGGGTTTGGATGAATCTTTAGCAAGATTGTGAAGGTTAAGAGAAGGGGAAAAGGATCGACCAAAGACTATGAGTGAGTCTTCATGGGTCCTTGTGGACTTTCTGTACTTGGAAGCCACAGATGCACATGACTTCAGTCTACACAGCTGCAGGATTATTTAAAAGCATTTATTTAGTTAGTTTTGGCTACAGTGGGTCTTTGTCGCTGCATGCAGGTTTTCTGTAGTTGCAGTGCCCTGGCTTTTCATCATTACAGAGAACGGGCTTTAGAGTGTGGGCCCAGTAGTTTTGTGGGTCATGGGCTTAGTTGTCCGGAGGCATGTGGAATCTTCCCAAATCAGAGATCAAACCCATGTCCCCTGCATTGGCAGATGATTTCTTAACTGCTGGACTACCGGGAAAGTCTACCAATTGCAAGACTTTCATCTCTTGGAAAAGGCTTGGAGAAGCCAGGCCCTGGGACTGATGCCAGGTTGGCAGTACAAAAGGCAGATGAGGGGTTAGGGGTGAAGGAGCTGGGCAGTGTCGAAGAAGAAGGAGAGTTTAGAAGTAGCCAACATCGGGGAGGGGGGTGACCAAAGGGACCAGTGATGAAGCGGGGAGAAACCAACAATGCTGAGGAGTCTCAAGCTTCCAACTGTTCTATCACTTGTTGAAAGTATGGGATGCAGCTGAGGGATGCTGTGTGTTATAGGGTCCTGCCTTGGCAGGACCAGACCTGGGTCAGCAGAGGCAGCCACCCTGTGCGGGCTCCCTGGCAACCAGGGCCCCTTTCACTCTGGTGAGGTTCCTACAATCATGATGACCTCTGCATTATTATTGCATTACTATCTCTTCTCTTGAAATGCAGCCACACAGGCCCCTCTTCAGCAGGAGAAGACATCTTTTCCCGCCTCTCTGGAGCACCATGTAGGAACAGGCATCTCTGTGTGGAAGACTTATTTCCTCAGTAACACTGTTAGTTTCCCCCAGGCCCCCCACTCATCCTAAAATTGATAAAATATGACAATCAATAGGACTTTCCTTGTGGCTTAGATGGTAAAGAACATGCCTACAATGCAGGAGATCTGGGTTCCATTCCTGGTTCGGGAAAACCCCGTGAAGGAGTACTAGCAACCCGCTCCAGTATCCTTTGCCTGGGAAATTCCATGGACAGAGGAGCCTGGCTGGCTATAGTCAGTCCATGGGGTTGCAAGAGTCAGACAAGCCTGAAGCGACTAAACAACAACAGCAATGAGAGTCAGTAAAGCAGGCACCATCCTCAGGTTGTTAATGAAGACAGACTCCGCTAACAGTTCTTACGACTGTACTGAATACAGCTGTCAAGGCAGTGGGGAATTGGAGAAGGTGGTGTGCAATTAACCTGGTTGCAATTAGGCCAAGGAGCCCAGGGTTAATGGCCCTGGGAATGGGAACATTAATGACCACCGGTGGTCAAGCCCCTTTTTGTCTTACTCATTAGAGCTGCCTTTTCTATTCTGTGAGAGCCTGGCCTCTGGCCCTGGGATGGAGGGTGATGGAGAGTTGCCACTCCCCCAGATGACGTGTTGTGCATTCTGACAGCTTCTGCCTAGCCCTTGATTCCCTCATCACAACATCCAGGTAAATAGTGCACAGCAGATCCCAAACACTCCGCCATCTGCTGAGTGCCGCTGACAAACACACGATGCATATTCATGCACCCAAACCACTCCAGGTTTTCATCCGACAGACTGACAGAAATGTGACACCCCCTTGCTTTCACCTGTTTGGTGCTGGTGTTCCATTTTCTACACACTCCTGGGTGAGCTGGAATAGAATCTTTAACCATGCCAAAAACGTGTCCTCAGTCACATTTGATGGTGACAGAGTTATTAACATGTGAATCTTCACGGCCTTACTCCCTAACGTGATTGACAAAGAGGATGCTATTTCTGTCCACTCCTGTATCTCTTTTTCCCTATTCCTTTTACCCTCTGAAAGAAGTCTACCTTTGCTGGCGCTAATCTCCTGTGATAAGCTTTTGTCATGCAAATTTGGGACACTGGGTTGATAGAGACAGAACTGGAGTGGGAGTGATGAGGTGTAAACTCAGAGGAAAGATTGAAAAAGGCCTAGACCCTGCGAAGGAGCAAGAATAGTCCAATTCAGGATGGGAGCAGTTTGCTGGGGAAGCTGAGCCCAGGGCTAGGAAAGAAAGAAGCTTCCAGGGAGCTGTGTAGGGTGTGTGAGAAAGAAAGTGGAGGCAGGGGAAGGTGGATTTTAAGAAGCCTGGTTGATATTATCAATCAATCTTTTTGGGCATCTGTAGAGAGATATGAATAAATGCTGCTCTCAGTTTTATTTCTGTCTGGTTGCCAGAGAGCTTTCCCTCCCATGGAGGACACTGGGATTATCTGGATTATCCCATCATATATAACTGGGGGCTGAAGGTTGAGGTTCAAAGGACAGTGACCTTGCATTCCCCTCTTGACCTTAGAGTCAGAAACACATTTTGTGGTACCCCCTTCCCTAATGGATTTTAACAAAGAGTGTATTAAAAATTCATGAGTAACAAGACATTCCCTGCTATCCATAATTGCAAGTCTCTAGAAGGCTCTATGATCGCCCATCAGTTTTGTACCTTCTTATATAAGCCTTTCAGAAAGTCTCAGGAGGAGATACTATTTTCCCATTTCATGGATGTGAAAACTGAAGTCCGGGACCCTAGAGTGACTCACTGGTCTGTGGTTAGGTTACAGGATTCTTAAGAAGCAGCTCAGCTCAGGGTTCATGTGTGAATTTTTATACAAGGGGAAATGAACATAGAGGGAAGGATATTGAAATGTGCAAATAGTTCTTAAATAGAGGCAGGAATTCAGTAAAAACTACAAGGCTCCCAGGTTCTGGAAGCCTGCTTCTCCTGGGTGGTTCTGTAACACGTGGTCACTTTGAGCTTTATGCTGAGAGTGAGAAGAACCACACAGGAGCAGAGACGCAGCTCTGTGAATCTATCTATTCATCCCACACCTTAGCTTCACGTGGCCAGTGGTCCTCTGCTCACCAAGCCCTTTTCTTTGGATCCAGCAAAAGTATGGTGGGGAACTTGGAGCCTGTGCTCTGCCCTTGGCAATGAAGGGCTAGGTATGGGTAGGCAAGGTGGAGATGTCCACACCATGCTGACAGTCTTGGCATTTTCTCGGCAAACCTGCAAGATAATTCAAGCCATTAAATCAGCCCAAATCACTTGCGGTGACTGTCATTTTCCTGTGTGAACATCTCACTGGCTAAACACCAGCATCTCAATAGCCACAGTGCCCTAATTTTCCTCGGTGGAGACAACAAAACCAAAGGTAGTGAGTAGGAGGAGGGACCGAGTCCCAAGGGCACTCTCTCCAGGGAAGTCTCTTGGGCTTAAATACATCTAAAGCGGATCTAAAAGAAAGCGGTGATTACAGGCTAATTTTCTGCCTGCATTATGTTAAGTGTACCATCATCTACACAAACAGCAATTGCTTTACGCCAGAAATCTTTTGACTGAATTCCTCTTATTGGTAAATTTTGTATTAAAAAAAGAGAGAAAGCTTGAAGGAAGATTTTTCTATTTAAAGGTGAGGCTATTCAGCATACCAGTAAAAGACACGAGACGGGCAGTGAGCCAGAAGATACTTTTCCCTTTTAAGTGCAAATACTAGCAAAGAAGAGATGGTCTAGGAACTTTGCAGGGAAGAGTCTGGGGGGACCACGCTGTTAGCTTGAGGAGGACCCAGCTCTGCCTCCTGCAAGCACCCTTGGTGTTCTGGCAAGAAAGCTGACAGAGGAGCAGAGGTGCGCAGAAGCTGGTAAAAGTAGCCATTCCTGAGTCATTCCAGATGGGAGCGAGGGGGGAATGGTGAGATCTCCTTTTCCTGAATCAATACTGCCCTTTCCCAGGGGCAATGGAAGTCAACTGGGCCACTGCACTGAGACCCTCTTTCTGGGGCTCAGTCCTTTAGGCGGTTTTATCATAGTCATTCATTCACTCATCATCTAATCTGTGAACATTTTCTAAGCACCTTCTAAGTTGCAGATCGTGGCCCATGCCCAAGGAATTAAAAAAATAATCATGAAAAGGAAGCTGGCAGCATGATAGCCAAACAGGAATAGAATGTGGGCACTGAAATCAGAGATCTGAATGAAGATTTTCACCAAAGCTTGTCTTGCCTGGGATAGACAGCTTATGACTTCATACTTGTAAGTTGGGATATGGGGATAGATTACTGATACCTGCTTCAGAGAGACATTGAAAGGATTAACCATGAGTATAGAGCAATGATCAGAGAGCCTGTTGCCAAGTCAGTGCTCAAGAACCATGAGTTGTTCCACTCTCCTTCTGAATTCTCATTTGATACCCGGACTTACCCCTGATGCTGGGAAAGATTGAGGGCAGGAGGAGAAGAGGGCAATAGAGGATGAGATGGTTGGATGGCATCACCGACTCAATGGGCATGAGTTTGAGTGAGCTCCGGGAGATAGTGAAGGAGAGGGGAGCCTGGCAGGCTGCAGTCCATGGGGTCACAAAGAGTCAGACATAGCTCAGTGACTGAACAACAACCAGAACTTAGAACCTTCAGGCATCAAACTCCCAGGCCAACATCGAGAGACACTTATTTCTGCTTGTTACAATCCAAGTCTATGAACTTCTTGACACAGGAGGCTGGGAAGAGGCCCAAAGATTGGGATGTGTGGAGAAGGGAGAATTGGATTCCAAGGGAACAGAGAGATACAGAAGGACCCTTCTGTCCTGGGTAACAGTTAGGCATTGTGTATAGATTATTTTGCAGGTCTGTGTGGTGGTACAGGAGTAGGAATTCCTGGCCTATCCAACCTCAACAACTCCAGCAGAATGTCTCCAGGGTCAGGAAGACACATAAGAAATGGCGCCTTCCCAGAACCCCAGAAGAGTGCTAAGCCTCAGTCTTTGACCACCAAGGAGGTGGTCATTTGGAGGACATTCGGAGGACATTGGGCAGGATTATTAATTCCTAAACAGAATAAAGATCTGTGTTGCAGTTGAGAATAAGCTGTAAATTAGTAATTAGTCAACTTTTTGCAGACAGAGTTTGGAGACCAGGGAAGATCAGCTTACCCTCCAGCCATCCCCAGGGGGAACCTGGGACTTAATTTAAACTTATCTCCAAGTGTCAAGTACCAGTGCCAAGGTGTGTATTTTACTTTCCTTGAACATGTTGACCCTAGGCTCCTGCAGTACACATATTATTATGGAACCTTCTAAATGACTAACAGCCTCCAAGGTTTAATGCAGCCTCAAGGGCATGGTTGTGAGGAAGAGAAGAAGGGTGTTGGACTCTATTTATAGGAGAGACTCAGAGCAGATTGTAATCCACATTTCGCCTATGATGAGTTGTGTGACCTTGGATGAATTACTTTATTTGTCTGAGCATATCATATCCTCTGGAAAATGGGGATGGTACCATCTGACAGGGTTGTTGCGAGACTTAACTTAGAGAACACATTTTATATACCGAGCTGAGCAGTGGCCAGTTACTGGAGGCCCAGTTAATATTGGTGACCTGCTGCAGAAGGCAGGATGAAGGACACTTGGCAGAGATGCAGTGTCTGATGGTGATGGTGATGAACAGAGCCTCACTGCTGATGCTCAGAAAGGAAGAGAAGCAGGAGACTCCATCACCTCCAGAACCGGGAGGTGAGTCAGGCACGAGGAGTGGAAACGAGGGTGGAGGTGATTCACACCACCAGCGGGGCCCTGACGTCCAGTTGCAGACAGAAGAGTGGTCCACAGCACATATGGTGATGGGCTGCAGGAGGAAATGGGTTGCACCATGAGCTCACTCAGCTCTGTCTTCTCAACCTTGGTTTCTCAGGGCCCACCATCAGTTCACCTCCTCTGCCAACAGTGAGATGCTCTCAGATGGGGTGCCCTCTGCTCCCTGACTGGCAGCCACCCAACTTTACCTCTGATTAACCCTCTGAAGCCCGGCAGAAATGGACTTCCTAGATCGCATCTCACTTGTCAGGAATTGATAAGGGCTTAAAGGAGCCGTTCAGATGGTAAAGCATCTGCCTGCAATGCAGGAGACCCGAGTTTGATCCCTGGGTCGGGAAGATCCCTTGAGAAGGAAATGGCAACCCACTCCAGTATTCTTGCCTGGAAAATCCCATGGTCGGAGGAGCCTGATAGGT
Source organism: Antilocapra americana (assembly GCA_007570785.1). Taxonomy (NCBI): domain Eukaryota; kingdom Metazoa; phylum Chordata; class Mammalia; order Artiodactyla; family Antilocapridae; genus Antilocapra; species Antilocapra americana. Next base: position 1,895,973 of record ML661322.1, read on the forward strand.
TACAGTCCATGAGTGGCAAAGAGTCAGACACGACTAAGCGACTTCACTTTTACTTCTTTCACTTTAAAGGAGCCGAGCCCCATGCCCTCCCATGGTCTAGATCCCCTGGAGTGTGGGGATGGCTTCCTAAGGCATCAAGCTCTCTCCCTGGCAAGTTGAGCATCTCCAGTCAGCATGACTGACCGTCATCCTTTTCGGTTTTCCTCTTTTCCTTTCTATCTACGCTCTTCTCCAACTTCTCTTTCTCCTCCGTCCTCTCATTCAGCCTTGCTCAAAATTGCTGAGTCAACAAGCTCTTTTCCTGCTGCCCGTCTCAGAAAGCAGACAAATAGCAGGATGCCACCCTAGATGGGCCATAAATAATGCATAGTGCACAGAAACAGCTGGAGAGGCCCTCTGATTACCAAGAGATCTCTAGATAACAAAGCATCCTACTTAACTCTTCTTAACACCCTAGTTCTTCATTCTGAGAGGCACCCACCTGCTCATTCATCAATAGGGACCCCCAGTGAAGGACAGTGTTTCTCCTGCGGTCTGACCTCAGCTCTACCACCAGGAAGGCCTGTCTGACATCCTCTCGTGATGCCATTCCCTGGGACCCTGGATGCCTGTGGTAATGGTGGCCAGGCTAAATCAGTTCAGGCCTTATATTTCATTATTTTAAACTCTTGTTGTGATTTTGATGTCTTGACACTTGCTGAATTCTGGAAGAGATGAGACCTCTAGCTTAGTGCCCTGATATATTTTAAATATAGTGCCTCATAGGTTCCATATTTAGGGCTAAGGGCTTGGTGAATACTGGATGCTCCAAGCAGAAATCTGTAAAGTAGGTTATTAGCATTTCCAGTTTCAGTTGAGGAAATTACAACTCAGATAAGTTAATTGATTAGTTCTAGGTCATCTAGCTAAGAAATTATAAACCTAAGATTGAAATCCAGTATCTGTGACTTCATCTTCCATATTCATTTTTCTTTCTGCTGATTAGGAATCAGGATGAAGGGACTCACCCAGCAGAGTAGATCAGCCAGGGTTGGAGCAGAGAACAGAATTCTAGTTGGATCAAAGGAATGTAGGGTCTATGTGCTCTCATTTGCAAGGCAGAAATAGGGACACAAACATAGAGAACAAATGTGGAAACAAAAGGGGGAGGGTGTGTGGGGTATGAACTGGGAGATTGGAATTGACACATAAATAGATTGTTATTATAAAATAGGTCACTAATGAGAACCTCCCGTGCAGCACAGGGAGCCCCACTCAGTGGTCCATGGGCACCTACATGGGGAGGAAATCCAAAAAATGGATAAAAATAAACATATAACTGATTCACTTTGCCGTATAGTATCAACTAACGCAACATAGTAAAGCAGCTATGCGCCAATAAAAATTAATTTAAAAAAAACAAAGGGAAGACGAGGTCAGGAAGAGGAGATGGACACATTTGTAGGCAGGATATAGGAAATACAGCAGGAATGTTGAAGCTCCCAGTGATGCCCCATCAAGGGAAACAGTTATCATCTCTAGGCATGGAGGGAAAAGAAGCAGAGATGGTGTAATCATAGACGAGTAAGAGCAGGAGCCGAGGAAGAGTCTGCCCTCCAGGATCTACACCTCGGAAGGCTTGGCCACTGTCAAGACTCAGCCTGAAGCACAAAAGAAACAAGAGTAAAGGGCCACCTTCTTGAGGAGGCATTTGACAAACACACCTGGAACCAACCAGCGAAGGAGAAAGTGATACGTTTCATTGGTAGAGTCAGCAACCCTGACACAGAGCAAAACAGAGAAGGGAGGAGGCGGCCTGTAGGGGGCTGGACCAGGAAGATCACCAGCATGGAGAGTCAGCACACAGTTCTTTATCATCTGACGTGTGCACGAATCACTGGCTCCATCCGAAGGCTCTTTGCCCAGGGCTGGATTTCCCACGAAGCTGATGAAATTTAAGCTTCGAGGTCTATAAGCATTATGTCTCACTGCACAGCAGACTACCTAGAAACTTGATGGCCTAAAACAAAAGTCATTTCTTATTCCCTGTATTTCCATGGGTTGGCCAGGTGGTACTTCTGCTTCTTGAGGTGTCAGCTGGAGTTATGGGTCACTTGTGCAGCTGATTTCAGCTGGGAGCTCAGCTGGGTCTGAAATGTACAGACGGCTCCCCTCCGTTATCTGGGGCCCTCGCTTCTCCTGGACAATCTTTCTCCTCAAGATCTCTCATCATTCAGCACTCCAGCCTGAACCTCCTTCCATGGCAGCTGGCTTCTAAATGAGCAACAGCAGGAACTCAGGCCTCGTACTGTTATTGGTCAAAAAAAGTAGCCGATTCTAGGGGAGGGAAGAGCAGCATGCATGTACAGAGCAGGAAAAGACCTTGGGGGTTTTATAGCTCACCTATTCTCCCCAAGACCCTGGTTGGGGTCATCCAGTGGCTAAATCCATCTGTACTCCTTCGGGATGGGAACATCTAAGAAGGGCTCAACCCACTGTGTCTTGGGACAATCTGTTATACAGCAAGAGATAACAGATGCTGAGTCCTGGGGAGAAATAATCACCTAGTCAAATATATTTTGTAAATATGGAAAAGTAAGACAGTTTAACTGCAGCTAATCAGGACTTCTGTTACTTTTGATCTGACATCTCATTCATATACCCTCCCTGTACCGGGTACCACTTAATTGGCCATAAACATGTTGAGGATCTAGCTCAGAGGAATTTGAGCTGGGATTACTTTGATGTACTTTACATAGTTCCCTGTCACTTCCATGCACAGGAGACCCTTGCTGGCTACTCTGATGTATTCCTGGCTCCCAGAGTGATCCCATTGCCTTGGGACACCAGCTAACTACATCACTGTGCTGTGTGAGTGCGCCCTCAGAGCCCCAAGCTGGGACTGCATGGGGAGCAGAGGAAAGGCAAAGTTTGGATGGTAAGAAGCCAGAGGCTAGTCTGCAGAAAATCCTCCCAAATATCACAGCACACAAATGAAAGAAATCTGATGGATGTTTTTCTAGATTTGGCCCGAATCCTGAGAATTCTCATGACATTAACAATCATGATTTGAGAAGCTAGAAGAAACTGCTCTGAACTGTCAGTTTAAAAAATCTGCCATGCTAGAGGACATTGGATTTAGCTTTCAATTTTTTCTGTAGAAACTATTATAAAATCATTATCATGTGAAGAATTGATAAAATATATATATAGCTAATCAGTCAATCCTAAAGGGATCAACCCTGAATAGTCATTGGAAGGACTGATGCTGAAGATCCAATACTTTGGCCCCCTGATGTGAAGAGCTGACTCATTGGAAAAGGCCCTGGTGCTGGGAAAGACTGAGGGCAAAGGAAAAGGGGTGACAGACGATAAGATGGTTGGATGGCAAGAAAGTATTACTGAAATGTATTGGGAAACAATATCAATGTTATTTTTTCTAGAGTTTCTGACGTTTGTGGGTACTTTCTATCTTTTAAAAATTAACAAGTTGCAATTTCTCATTTTAAATACATCCAAACCTTTTTTCTCAAATGTTAAATTTCTTTTATTTCTTTTCTTAATTGAAGTATAGTTGCTCTGCAATATTATGTAAGTTAGTTGTACAATGTAGTGATTCACAATTTCAAAGTTTACTTCCATACTTATTTTTCTATTTGTAATTTCATGTTCTTTTTTTTTTTTTTTTTTTAAAAAGAGAACTTCAAAACTATATAAGCTTCAAGCCCCACTGAATCTGGGCCATGTCTGCATCTAGACCAGGGCCAATCAAAGGATACTCACTAATAACATGCTGGAGCTGGTGCTATCTCTCAGCATGGGGGAGTCAAGCTCAGTGTAAAATGACTTATCTGGGTTGTCTTTCTGGGGAAATAGAGATTCAGAGGATTCCAGAACAAGATAAGACAAGATGAGCCATGAAAAACAGTGCAGAAGAAAGTTGTTTAACCTTGTAGCTGCTGAGGCAGAATGAGAACAGTGACTTGTGACCATAGGACCCTCTCAATTCCAAAGCTCCCTGCCATGTGGGAGCACAGGATGACAGAACTGCTAATAATGGCACCAACAGTAAAGCTTGGCCCACTTGGGTAGGTATTGTTTCAGGCATCGTTTTGAGTACTTTGTGGGTATTAACTTACTGGACCCTTAACAACTTTGTAAATCTCCATGTCCCTTCCATCTGCAACCTGGGGAAGCAGGCACAGAGGGACAGGACCCATCCAGGGCATGCTGATGTGGCGGGGCTTGCTATGCTTCCTTACCTACCTAAGTACTTGCATCAGTACAGCAGCATGCAGCTTATCAAGCAGTTTTACAGAGAGCATCTCACTTGCAATCCTAATAGCCCTGAAAAAGTTGGCAGGACAGTTGCTGCTCCTCTTGTGTTATGGGTGATTAATTGAAACCTAAAATTACAAAGTGACTTATTCATGATCACATAGCCAGTAAGCGGAGGTATTGGAACTGAAAGCAGACTCTCGTGTGCTTTTCATTATGTCACGCTGTGGATTAATACGTTTCAGCCCAAGTACTTTTCAAATTCTATAACATCTTTATGTATAATGCTAATGTAATGACGTCTACCACTTTATAAAAAGGTGTTATTATCCCAACGCTACCATAGAGAAATGAACGAGGCAAAGAGACAGCATACAGGCTGCACCTGAGCCCTGGCTTTTTGCTCCAAATTCCCAGGCACACAAATTCAAACTCACACACTCCCTCACAAGTGGCAGTACCACCAGTCGGCTTGCCAAATCCTGAACGCAGCTTGGTCCTGGGGGGAACAGAAGGCAGAACCAATGCCCTGGGAATGGGAGTGCCTGGTGGGCCCTGGAAATTTTGAGAGATTGGTGTGGCTGCAACAGAGGATGAACAGATGTTAAACTGGAAAACAATTAGGACCAGAGGGTGAGGACTTTGAGTAGCATGATGGGAGCATTATTTTGCAGGGAGTGAGTATTGGGCACACACCGAAATCTGTACTAAACAACAGTGAATAAACTAAAGAAATTGAAGTGCATTCTTTAGCTGCAAACTGCAGTCAGGGCTGGGAGTAACAAATGTATACAAGGGAAGGAGGAGAAAACAACAACAACAACAACAAAACAAACACTTCAAAGTATTTATGAAGGAATAGATAAACTCTTAATAAAAAAAAAAGCATTCACCTATTGAGCCTTAGGGTAGCAGAATTGTAAGTAAAAGGGTAATATAATAACCATAACATTTAAAAGGCCCCAGAGACTCCATGAGAACACTGCTTACTAAATATTTTCTGTTTAAAGTTGACCTAGAGGCTGACCTAGATTGTAGCTTTATCTGTGGCCATTGATAAGTGGGAGAATTCTCTTCTCCCCAGAGTCCATTAGATTAATATTCCTTAAACATCTCAGTGGGGGTGATGATGATGGTGATGATGGTTTTGGTGATGATGAGGGCGGTGATGATGGCGATGGTGATGATAGGATGGTGATGATGGTGGTGACGATGATGATGGCAGCCACCATTATTTGTTGCTGGTTCTGCTGTAGGTCACAGGTACTACCCTGATTCAAAGTTACTCTTTAAGTTAGGTATGAGCGCCCCCTTTTACAGATGAATACAGTGAGGCCCAGAAACATGAGTGCCTTTCCCAGGTGGTAAACCAGAGCTTAACACAGGTTAAAAAGAAGATTAGCCTCAGAAGCTTTTTCTTGCAGTCTACCTCACCATTCCTTTGCATAGAATCTAGCATTGGAATTCTGTTCTCTACTCATTTAAGGCTGAGCAAATAATGTTCATATTTATGGCATCTATACCTGAGCCTAACCTGCATATCCATCCTCACTTTTTCCCCTATAGCCTCTTATTTTAACTTTATTTTCCTACAAACTCATAATCATTTCTCCTCAAACACCTTTCCCCTAAGTGTCTGTCACTAAGTTCTACTAACCCAGCTTTTTTCCAAGTACTTTTCTCAACACACTCACAAGTCTCTTTTTCTCGAATATACTTCCCTCCAGCTCTGTCAAACCCCATGTGTCATTTAAGGTTTAGCTTTCATGTGTCAGGTGCATAGGAAATCAATAAATATCTACTGTTATTCTTATTGCTATTTTCATTATTATTATCAATCATCCAATGAATCTTTGAGTGCCTTCAACCTGCCCAATATCCATGAGGTGTTAGAAATACAATGACAAATAAGACACAATACTTGGCTCCAGAAACCATGGTGAGGTGAGGGTGTATTGGATGAGGGGTAGACAGCCATGTGGTAACATACAATACAGCATGTAGGAGTGACTGATGGGGCTGAGGAAGGACGAAGTTCATTCTGGAGTTATTGTAGAAAACTTTCCAGAAGGTACTTCTGAGCCTAATGAACACATTGAAATTAGCCAAGAAACATGGCTTTCACGTTAGGATTAGGGGTTTTCTGAGTCACTGGATTTTAAGCACTAAACCTGGGACAGTTCCAGGCAAAGCTGGCAGATATTTTTGAATGAACGAGTAAATCATGCCTAATAAGTCCATGAGTGGAATTACCCTGCACCCACTGACCTCCCTCTGAATGTTCGCAGACCCATATCTGACCTAAATCTTTGCAGCTGGCCTTGCAGGATCCCCTTCAATGATGCTTCTTTGGGTGTGCATCCATGGCAGGATTTTAATATCAAAAGATGGAGAAGAAGATGTAACAGTCACCCAGGTGGGAAAGGATGGCCCTGGAAAATCTCTCCCCTTCTCTCCCTCCCAAGCCTGTGAGTTTCATTAAAATATGTGTGACAACATTTCTCCTAATATTGTTGCATTACACCATCCTTAATTACATAATTCAACATTTTCAAGGGTATTTGGAGGAAATTTGGATGGTTCATTGACTGGTATTTGAAGGAAGCTGAGAATTAAATTAGAAAACATGAGGGGAAATTACTAGTAAAAGAGACTGATGGAAGGGCTGACGTGGCATGACTTTGAGCTCATCATGTGTGCCGTCTGGGGTCTTGGGGTCTCTCACCCTCTGTGGAGTCGCTCTTTCCCAGCATGGTCACCAGGAGTGGGAGGATGGCACGGTCAGAGGCTGCTGTGGGCATCACATGCCCCGCTGTTGTTTTTGTTGTGATGTCTGACGTGCATTTTGAGATTGCATATTTCCCTGCTCCTTGGAAGGCACACGCTCTTGGGTTGATTGCAATCAGGCTGATTGGTGGCCCAGGCCCGCTCCTCCTGCTGGCATGGTGGTTGGGCTCATGGCTCCGTGCTCTGCCCTAAAAACTTTCCTCCTTTACCATATTCCCTTTGAACTTCCTCCCACGGGAAGGAAGCAGCAGAGGTCTCCCCACCCCGTCATCCCTTCTGCTGGACTGAGACCAGGCCCACAGCCTGGGCCTACAGCCAGGAGGAGCCACCATGGAAAGAGGCTGGGCAGGGGGCCAGGTGCCCCAGGACAGCTCCCCAGAGCCCACGGCAGACATTCTAGCCCCAAAGCCCTATTCCTCCCCCTGGAAACGGCCCTCTTCCAGGCTCAGCAAAAACCTCAGGTTTAAGTCTGCCTCTTAGCCACACTCTGAGACCACCTGCATATCAACAGAATGTTTCATTACCACCCCCCACCAAGCGCTGCATCCCACTTAGCTGGTATGATGGCTTTGTCAGCAAAAGAGAATGCTGGAGGGTGGTGGAGGTGTCAGTTGATCAAAACAGAAGCTAAGATTTTGAGAAGCAATGGCCAAAGATCTGAATGGCCTTCCAACCCCAGGGAGAGGCAAACGTGAGATGTTTGGCTGAATCGAAAACTGGATTCCTAGGGGTAGATGGAATGCAAGTGGTTATCAGAATGCAACAGAAGCCCCTCCCCCAACCTGGACTCCAGATAGCCTGGTGCAGCCCCACAGGAGGCTGGGGTCACTCCCTTTTCTGAGACTTCAGTCCATGGCTGAGGATAACCTAGACGTTGGCTGTCACAGCCCCTCACCCCAGAGAATGATGCTTTCAAGGTCCTGCTGGCAGCTGGTGGGAGTCCGGCCTCGGTTGAAGAAGGGGCCGGCCTCCTGGAGGCTCTGCAGCTGTGCTCCTGTCAATGCCCTGCATCTTTGAGAACTCCTCCTCGCTCTTGCTCTTGGGCACTGGTGTTCACCTTGAAGGGAGCCTTGCCTGGGACAGGACCCCCGTTCCTGCCAGCAGACAAAGCAGGGAGCCAACCCCAGCAAGCCAGGATCAGGAGGTCAGGGTCACTGTGGCCTGGTCACACACACACCTGTGCCCGTCACCACTCACCTGGGGCAGGGGTACAGAAGCTCCTAGGAGCCCTGTGCCCAGTGGGTGGAGATCAGCAGAGCCCTCTTCACTGGGGGCATTCTGACCCAGCATCTCCATCAGCCTGTTTGGGAGCAGGTCGTTTGTTCCAGTTCAGTAATCCACTCAGTAAAGCTGCCGGCGCCTGACGTGAATCCCTAATTGGAGCGTGGCTCCAGGCCCGCTGGCTGCCCCTTCTGGGGCCGGCACCTCCACTACCTCCCCACCCTCGTGAGTAAAAACCAGGTGATGTGAACACAGGAGCAGGCAGCACTGGGGTCACACCAGCAACTCCCACCAGGGGCAGTGGGACCCTGAGAGGCCTTACCCCGGAGCACAGGCAACCCCACAGCCCAGCCCGCAGTCAGCCCTGGGCCCCTCTTGGACAGAGATGAGATTCGCCGTTACTGAATCCTCAGCCTTGGGCTTTGCTTCACAGCAAGGTTGTTCAGGTCTGGGGAGAGAAACGTGGCTCAAGAGGATGCTCTGGTCAGGGAGCAGTCACTGTCTCCACTTCCTCAGCCAGTGGGACCCTCACCTCCCACCTCCATCACCCACCCCCACCTCCAGTCCCCCATTCCCGCCCCCCATCTCCTACCCCCATCTCTCCGCCCCCTCCATCACCTACCTCCTTCCTCGCATAAGCTGCTGCCTGAGCCTGGGTCTGCCATGCCCAGGGCTGTGGCTGGTGCAAGATAGGACAGAGCCACTGTAACTGGACCTTAGGAATACTGGCTCTGCAGTCAGACAGACCGAAGTTCAAGTCCTGGCTCTGCCTTGTTCAAGTCACGTGATGGGAGATAGCCCTGAGCCACGGTTTCCAGGTTCCAAAAAATAGAGCAAACACCCCCCGCCTCGCAGAGCAGTTAGGAGATGGATGCACTTGCCTGTCTGCATGTTGTGAATATTTATTGGATGCTTGTTAACCATTACTGAAGTAATTGTCTATTCTGTATTGTTGGTCTATGGACTCTGTTACTGTTGCTTTTATTATGGTCATGACAAGGTTCTTCTGAGTCCTGTGGACAGCCGTGACCTCTGCCCTGGGGCTGGGGCTTTTCCCCTCCTTTTTCTCCAAAATCCACAGCAAGTTATCGCCTATTACTTCTCTTTCCCTGTTGTCTGGTTTCATTAAAAATGCTAATTCACACAGCCTGCCTTCCCATCTTGGCACTTGCGTATATACGTGAGCGGCTCCTTCCCAGGCTGGAGTGGGCTGCAAAGCTGGAGCTGGAAGGGAGCTGTGCTGGGGTGGGTTGGCTGCCAGGAGGGCCACTGCTCAGCTCTCCTCGGTCTCCTTTTTCTCACCTGCCCTTTTTAGGAGGCACCTGCTGGTGAGCAGGAGGAGGCTGGCTCCTGCCACCGGTGCTTCTAACCGCACGGTCTTGCCAGCATCCGGTCCAGGCAGGAGACATGATCCCTGTTCTTACAGTGCAGGAGGTTGGTCCTGGCATGGCCATTCCAGAAGTCACATCACTTGGCCGAGCAGCCCCGGGACATTCCACTCCAGCACTTGGATGCCACATGGATCCCAGTGCAGCCACACAATAAACATGATGGTTATTGAGGCTCGTGTAGCCTGGAAGATGTACCCACTGAGCAGGTGTCTGTAATTTCATGGGAGAATGTCAGGAGCATGGATTCAATGATTTTACACATTCTTTTTAAAGTGAGTGAGTAGTGGACAAAGAAAACATTGGGGAGTCCATAGATGTGGGTTCAAATACAACCTTGTGACTAAGCTAGGTCAGCTCGGTACTCATCTCTTCTGAGCCTTAGCATCCTCATCTTTAGAATGGGTTAGTGGTAACTGCCCTACAGAGGTAAGGTGGTGCTGAAGCAGGCCCAGGCCTTGCCCACAGCTTGAACCCCAGTATCTCCACTGTTCCCCCTGGGACTCCAGTCTCCCACCTGGACTACTTCAACCATCCCTGAGGTCCTCCCACACACCCCTCTTGTTTCTTTCCAATTCTCCATGGAGAATGTCCTTTTCAAAATACAAACCACATCATACCATCCAATTATTTTAAACTCTAAATTGGCTCCTCTTCTTTATTGGGGGAAAAAGTTCAAAAAAGTCTTTCTACTCTCGTTTCACACCTAGGTCTGATATAACCTATAAATGTGCCAACTTCCTTCTACATCAGAGAAAATTCTGCTGTGTTCCCAAACCAGATTAGGTCCCTTTACTGAGCTCTAGGCATGTCCCTGTTGTCCACATAGATCTTGTAAATCATTTATATTTTATTGTTTAATGAATCATTTGCCCTCTTTGAGAAGCAAAATACCTCGCTGAGTGAATGTGTCATCTGAGGGAGGACCAAGCAAGAGGAAGACCGAGAAGTGCCCACTGGCTTTGACAGGTCAGAAGTCACTGTTGTTCGTGATGACCTGGATTCTGGTCAAGGGAAAATGGGGGTGAGGCAGTGCAGATGCAGGAGATGGAGAACTTCCTCTGGGGTTTGGGGAGACCTTTGGTTAGTTGATGATGTCTCTTTGTTTTTGCTGGGAGACACTGAAGCGTGTTGGCCTGGCGTCTGCAGACTGATGGGACTGTCCAGGGCAGGGAGCCCCTGGAGGTGAGGAAACTCAGGTGCACAAAGGCAGGATGCAGTGTGTTGGGGATGCATGGGGAACACGTGGAGTCCTGAGCACAGAGGGGTCTTGAATTGAGATAGAATGGAAAGAGGAGGGACCATGGAGCAGAGACTGGGTGAACAGGGGAGGAAAGACTGTTCATTTTCTTCTCATGTGTCCAGTTCCTCGGAGGGGTAAGAAGTGACGTCTCCACCAGGGGGAAGGAAGGAGGTTGGAGGAGGATGGAGAAAGTGGGAGCTATAAGGTGGTCCCCTCTGGAGTTGAGGAAAGTGGATGCTGTGGGGAATGCACACAGATCAAGGCACAATTCAGACCCGCTAGACCTCTGAGGTCATAGGTTTGAATCAGGCAAGGTGGCCTGGCTTCCCTTTTCTCTGATCCCTTTAGGGACCAAGCTGTCCCGGTAGGAAGTCCTGAGCCAGAGCCTTCAGAGGGAACCTGAGATCCTTCCCTGAAGGTGAGTGTTAGTTGCTCGTATCTGACTCTATGCAACCCCACGGACTGTAGCCCGCCAGGCTCCTCTGTCCATGGGATTCTCCAGGCAAGAATACTGGAGTGGGTTGCCATTCCCTTCTCCAGGGAATCTTCCCGACCCAGGGCTGGAACCTGAATGCCCTGTATTGCCTGCAGATTCTTTACATTCTGAGCCACTGGGGAAGCCTGGCCCTGAGGTCCACCCAAACCAGCATCATCCGGCCCAGCAGCTCCTCCAGGCCCCTCTTCCGCCCCCACCCGAGGTAGACCCAGGGCTCCTCCCTCCCCACCCGCCACAGGCTGTTCCTGCTCACCCCTCCCTCTGTCCTCATCATCACACCCCACTTATGACTTCAGAATGTGGGTCCACAGGGCTCCAGTTCCCAGAGGCAAAAATGCAAGGGGAGGTAATCCCTGAAAGGGGGTGCCCTCAAGTCAGGTGGAGCTGCAGCTGCCCTGGTTAACCCTTCAAACTTGGCAGGAATGGATTTCGCAGATGTAAATTCACGGCAAAAGAGCTTGAAGGGATTTAAAACAACAGCATCAGCACACTACCCCTGGAATGGGAGTCCATTTCACAAGGCAATGGGGTCTCTCTCTCAGAGATGGAGATGCCCCTGTGACTGTCTCTGGCTGGTCTACCTCTCCCTTGATTTGCAGCCTTTCGTGCACTCCCTGGCCTATGTGTACCCCCACACGTCTGTGGGCTGCCAGACTCCCTGAGTATCTGTCTCGGTATTGATCTGCAGGCTCCTGGCCATTGTGTACCCTGTCAGCCTGTCCACCCCCCGCTGCTACTTCTGTCTGCACGCATGCCCACCTCCCAGTCCAGCCTCATGCCCTCTGTCGCTCTTTCTCTGGCAGTTGTCCTCTCAAGCCTCAGAATCAATGTTGGAATCAGCCCACCCCACCCTCAGTCCTAGGTCCCCAGCCGGAGAGCAGGCAGAGGGTGCTAACACCAGGCAGGACTCTGCTCTGCCCCCAAGGCATGTGGGGGACTTGAGGACAGGCATCTTGGCCTTACAGCCACTAACCTACCTCTGCTTCCTCTTTTTTCTCAGCCTCACCTGCCCCATCTGAGGAGCAGGGCCACATGCCCTCTCAGACAGGAGTGCTTCAAGGTTTAGACAACAAGGTATCCTTATATGTCTATCTCAGCTCATGGCACATAGTAGGCCTTTTAAATACTCTTGAATCTCTGGTGTGTATATAGTCTAAATCTCAAACATGTACAACAGTCATTTATAGAAGAATCATTCTCACCACGTTAAAGCTGATATGTGCTTTGTTGTGTTTAATTTTTATAAAACCTGGTGACCTGGATTATCAGTGTGGTTCCAGAAATGATAGCATGAGTATTACCTGAAGATTTTTAAAATGCAGACAGGGAATGAGGAGACTTCCATTCAACAAGCTGTGTGATCTTGGGCCTGTTGCTTCACCTCTCTGAGCCTCTGCTGCTTCATTGATAAACTGAAGTGATGGAACCCGGCACTACTACAATGCCTCTGGGTGATCATCCTTTGGGTTTGCAGGTGACTGGTGTTGTGGCAGTCTGTAGGCAAGAGAAGTTTGTCAGTGTTTCTGTTTGATGTCCGCTACTGCTCCAGCAGTGGAGTTGCATGGGAGCAGGAAGGTGGGGAGAGGCAAAAAGGATGTAAGTGGCTATAAGAGAACAGTTGAGGTCTGAAATCCAAACCTGGTTTCCTCTAAAACCAGTCTCTCTCGAGTGTGTACAAATCAGGGGGACCCTGTGTCTGTTACCTCTTGTGAATATTCTGGAGCCTGTTTGTGGAACCAGAGGCCCTTTCATACATCATTCCTAGGACTTTTCTCAGGGGGTTTATGGACCAAGGACATCTGGTGCCTGAGGCTTTATGTCTGTTGCTGTGATCATCCGGACGGGGGAAGGGCTCATAACACTCCAAATGCTGGTGCCCGAATATCTTTAATTCCTTCTGAAGGGTCGGGGTTATTTCTCCATTGGGAGTGCTAATGGGATTCTAATACCCTGGCAAATGGGATTTTTTACAACTGCCATTCTGCAGTTACTGAGATGGTGTGTCGCTGGGACAGCCCTATAAATCCTGCCAGTCGCTCAGAGAAGGAGGAGGAAAGGGGGCAGGACCACAGGGAGGGCCGCTGGCTCCCTGGTGCTGACCACGTGTGTGGCGAGCCCGCTGGGGGGCCGCTCTGCATCCTGTTCTCAAGATGAGTTACTAACTGCACTGTGGAGCCCAGCTAAGCTGTGAAAATACGGCTAGGTCCACAGCCCCAGGGCCTAGAAGAGACAGAATTTGATGGAGTTGAGGCAGAAACCTGTGAGAAATATACTTTTCCTCTTTCCTTCTACATTTGGCTTTCTTTTGAAGGCCTGTGTTTGGAGGGCTCGTGGACTGAAGACTTGAGATATTTTCCAAAAGTAGGTACCTGTGTCCTTTCAAGTCCAGTGGAATAGGACCCCAAGAATATGGGAGCAGTCTTATGGAGAAGGAACTGCAGGGGCCCCATCTTGATGCTGGGTTAACACGGGAGCCTCAGAGTACCATCACTGTGAAAGACAGACAGACACTTCACATTCAGACTGATCACCGCATGAGCAGGAGTTCCTCGTGATGTCAGGTCCCAGGGTCAGCCTACCATCTGATAGCCTTCATTAGATCCCCGCCGTGGAGAAAAAAGACAGTGGAGCAGATTATGTTCCTTCCATTGTAGAGAAGAACAATAACCTGGGAAACATGAAATAAGTTGTTCCAGGACACGCCAATTGATGAGATAAGACTCAGACCTAGACTTTGCAATTTGAACTCAATCACGCTCCCAATCCTTCTCCAGGAGGGTATCAGGCAGAGTCCACTTTCTTCCTTAAGGTCAGGCTCTCTCAGAGGGAAAGATTCACCAAAGCAAGAGTCATAAATAGGATTTGGGTTGCTTAAGAGTGGGGACCACCTAATCTTGGGGCCTCCATCCATGAGTACCTCTGCAGGGTTCCATTCCGAGCCCCCTTATGCTGCCTGTGCAGTACACCTCCAGGCTCTCTCTGCTTTTGCGCCCCTTTTCCAAACTTCCCTTGCCTGCTGCCTTCCTCTCCAATCCTACCCCAACCCCTGCCCCACCCCAATCCCACAACACAGACAGATCACTCAGGGACATCAGATCTTGTGAGCCTGCTTTGTCCAGACCAGAATGTCAGCTTCTCCAGGGCTAGAATGCAGCAAGCATGTATTGCGTAAATAATGTTTGTGTAACTGGACGCTATGGAAGAGATGAAAACGAAAAAACCAAACACTCCTCGTGTTTTCGAGGAACTCACAAAGGTCCTGGGAAGACAGGCTATATCCATCCAGAAGTTAAGGATCACGGTGATTTGTTACCATTGTTTAGCCTTTCACAGTTAGTCTGCCTGTTCAGGACAGCATCTCATCCTGGCCTCCCATTAAGAAGAGGACATTAGGATTTTGACTCCTTCTTTAAAGAAAAGCGAAACAGGTAGGCGGAGGCTGGTCCAATCTTATGAAGTTAGAAAGCTCTTTAACTGCAGCTCCATCCTAGGCCCATTGCTTCAAGTAGACAGGCTGGGAATAAGAGGATGCCAGTTCACACAATATAGACACAAATGGCACAGTCATCAAAGGAAGAACAAAGAAGTCATCAAGCAAGAAGAACTGAAAACACCTTCATCCAGGCAGGAGGCGGTGTTCTCCATCTCTTCAGAGTAGCTGCTTCTCCAGGGCTCAACAAGCACCCAGCAGAGCCCATGGAGCGAAGGGCTGTGGACCCTTCAGGCTGTGGCCACATGGCCTTCGTGTCACAGGAGCCGGAAATCTCAAGTTGCAGGAAGCAACCCAGGCTCTCCCACTGAGGGGGACAGCTGTGCAACTGCAGATCTGAGATGAGCCCTGTCTGCCAACACAAGCGGCAGGGGCCCTCCTCCTTGAGTGGCAGACCGACTCTGCAGACTTGCCACTCTCCACTCAGCTCCATGGTCCTGGAGCCCTGCTCAGAGAGACGGGGCCCCTGAAGGCAACATCTCCACCGTAGGGGCACCTGGCCCTGCACAGCACCTCTGCTTGCGTCACTCCTTGGTCCACATGGAAATGAATGGGCCTGCTGAACCTTCTCCTCTCCTGGTTCTTAGCTTCCCAAGGAGTGTGGCTTGGAGCCAGACAGCCCTTGGTTCAAATCCAGCTCCATCTCGCCATACCTGTATGGCTGTGTTCAATTTACTAACCTCTTTTAAGTATTTAATAACTTCAGCCTCAATTTGTTTTCAAGTATTTTGTTAAGTTGCTCAGTTGTGTCTACTACTCATAAACTGTAGGCCTCCAGGCTCCTCTGTCCGTGGATTCTCCAGGCAAGAATACTGGAGTGAGTTGCCATTTCCTTCTCCAGAGGATCTTCCCAACCCAGGGATTAAACCCAGGTCTCTTGCATTATAGGCAGATTCTTTACCATCCAAGCCAAATAACAATTCCTACCTTCCATATCCCCACTGATGTGTGCTAAGTCGCTCAGTAGTGTCTGGCTTTTTGCGACCCCATGGACTGTAGCCTGCCAGACTCCTCTGACCATGGGACTCTCTAGGCAAAAATACTGGAGTGGGTTGCCATGCCCTCCTCCAGGGGATCTTCCTAGCCCTAGGAATCAAACCCGTGTCTCTTATGTCTCCTGTATTAGCAGGTGGATGTTTTTTGTTTTTTTAAACCAGTAGTGCCACCTACGAAGCCCCTTGTTGATATTACTTGGTTATTATTGCACTTACTGTATTATCACCTGACCTTTCTGGAAATCCTAGCGGCTGTGTAACTGGAGGATCTGGCGGGGGTTGGGGGGCATGGGCAGGTGGCTCAGGGCTCTGCCTTCTGCTTAGCCCTGGCTGGGCTGGGTCTTCCACGTTTGCTCGGCTGTGAGAGGAGTGCTACAGCAAAGCCTGTCTCCCGGCTCCCTGGAAAGAGCCAGGAGGCATCTGAGTGGATGGAAACTGGCCATGTCTGTCCTCAACTGGGTTCTGCCTCCAACTTTCAGTGTGCTTTGGGGAAGTCACTTAATGTTTCAGAAACTCCAGTTTTTCAGGTTGAAAACCTTTTCAAAGAGAATGTGACCCCTCTGAGGCTACGGAGGGAGAGGATGCCCCACCTTCATAAACCATACAGCCCTGTGCTCCTGGCCGCGTGGTGTCTGAGTGATGCTTTGAGGAGCTCTTGGTCCATTCCTCTGAGACCCACACACATAGATGCATCTGAGGAGGGAGGCCAACTGGTTGGTGGACATAGGTTCCCAGACCAGCAGGAGAAGTTCAAAAGGAGCCAAGCCAGGCCCTCAGGGCTGGAGCCAAGTGGAAGTGCCCTGCAGGTGAGGCTGGCCTGCAGCCAGTGGGAAGAGCACAGCAGTCCCGGGTCCTAACTGAATTGAAGTGCACTGGAGGTGGCCTGGCTGCAGCCACCCTCGGTCTCTGCCGGTCTCGGGCCAGGGCTTCCGTGATGCTCATGCTATTGCCCTGTAATCTCTAACCCCCCTCCCCCGCCACCCCGCAATTTCCCTCCAGCCTTAAGGATGATTTGAATACCACAACATCCATGCCTTTAGCTTTCACACTGAAGCCTACGACCTCAAGTCAGCTTGACTCCACAACTGTCCTTGAAAAACAAACAAACAAACAAAAAACCAACCCAAACAAAACAAAAACCCAGAGGTTATACATTTTGCATGATGGCATCTGATCTCTGCTAAGGATTGATTTTTCTCCATCCCCAGTTGCAGGAAGCCAGAAAGATGGGATTATTGTCTCTGGCAATCAGGAGTGAGGCACCTGGCAGCTGAGCCCTCACCTCGGCTCCCCACACGCTTGTAAATAGGCACCATCTAGACGCATCCTGTCCCCAGAAGCCTCAGCTTGCATGGCACCAACAGCGGCATTTACTAAATCCTATTATAACGGGAAGAGCGCTTTGCAAAGCCAGTCTCCATGTCAGAGGGGAGTTCTCAGAGCAGAAATGCAGAGGAGCCTCACCCACAGCTGGGGTCACAGGCAGGCAGCTCAGGGTCTCCAGCCTCCGGGAAGCCAGGCCCACTCACCATCCACACAGGTTCCAGGGACATGAACAGGAGAAGGAAGAGAGCCAGGGGCCAGAGGAGTTGCCATCCACTGAAGTGCAGAGACCTGCCAGTCCCTGGCCTCTGGGGCCATGGCTATCTCACCTGGGGCCCTGAGACCACCTGTAGCCATGCCCCCTCCCCTGATGACAGGCTCTAAGGAACTAGGAAACAGGGCCTGACTGTATTTCCTCCCTCCTCGAAGTGAGTTCCAGACAGATGCATCCAGCCTCTGGTTGCAGCCAGCAAAGCTCCAGCTCTGAGTCCCTGAGCTCAGGACAGTAGAGGTTGGGACGAGCAGGGTGGGCTGGAGTGCATGCCCAGGCCCAGCAGTGCTGGCCCGGCCCTGGGTCCTTGGCTTTGTCATCTGACTCTCCTGTCCCCTTAGCCACTGCCCAGACCCAGATTCACCACTGGGTAGAAGGAGATGTCTCCTGTGTAGACCCTGATGGAAGAGCCCCATACCCTCTGCTCGTTCCCTATGCTGGTCTGCAGATTAGACCCTCCGCATCCTGCCTTGGGGGTCTTCAGGGTGATAGACTGCAAGGGGGAACAAGCCGCCAGGCCATAAACATTGAACAGTCACCGAGAAAGATCTTAAGTCAAGGGCCTGTTGCTCCGTCAGCTGTGTCATGAGGGGAAGGAGCCGCTGTTCTTGGGTTTCTGGAAGACAGGATTGCAGAATGAGGACAGTTTCCTTCCTGACATCCTAAAGCACCAATATGGAAGGGCTTTGAACTTTTTAGGCTCAAAGGAGCTTTAAGGATCTAAAGTATTATGATTATCTTTTAACCGTGTGATAATATTGATGATACCCTGGGGCCTGTAGCTGTCTGGACAGAGTCCTAGGAAGCCGAACGTTTTTCTTAAGTATTGTTGTGTAAAAGTCCTCAGCAGATGAGACATAGAGGGAGATTTATAAAGGTGGTGGAGGGCCAGAGGTGAAGTTTTATCTTAATTACGTCCTGGGAAGTGGCTTTCCGCCAAGTCCTAGCCCAGGAGGATGAGAATCAAATGTACCCTTCCCCACAGCACTGTCACCTCTTAATAGACACCATCACTTCTGTCATCCTCACTGTGGCTCCTGCCTTAGGCATGTGTGCTCCCAAGCCAGCATCAGGCACCACCTGAAAAAAGTATTACTAATGGCAATAATAATAGTGGTAAGTCAGCTGATACCATCGCCAGTGTCCCCAAAAAGAAAGCAGAAGAAAATCGCCCCTAACATAAACACTTGGATTTTATTTCCTAATAAGTTAGGAAATAATGCAGAATCCTAAAGGATTTTCCAGCAGCTGATACAGTAGAAAGATCATGATCTCAGAGTCAGAGAAATTGGGGCAGGAATCTACCCCTGATTGTAGAGTCTTTGCAGATCCCTTGATTTTTCTAAGCCTCAGGTTCTTTAAATGCAGATAATATCTACCTCATCATGTTGTCTTAAAATTCAAATGGGAAGGAGCATACAAAGCATTCAGCCGACTATCTAGCGCATGATAATTCTCTAGTATGGTCAACTGTTATTAACGTTGGTATTATTGCCAGGCTTTGAAAAGGGTCGAATCACCTCTAGATGTTTTTCAAATGCAGATGTAGGGGCTCAGCCCCCCAAACTAATGAATCAGAATTTCCCTGTAACCAGAGATCAGAATCACTGACCTTACTCAAAGTTGTTTATCTTAAATTCATTAATTAATTTGATTAATTCATTTGACTGCACCAGGTCTTAGGTGCGCCTCACAGGGTCTTCAGTATTTATTACAGTATGTGGGATCTAGTTCCCTGACCAGAGATGGAACCCAGTCCCCCTGCATTGGGAGCATGGCGTCTTAGCCACTGGACAGCTAGGGAAGGAAGTCTCCTGACACAGTTTGTGAGGATTAACTTAGATAATGTAGGTCAAGTGTCTGGCACAGTAGGCAGCACACAGTGGGTCCCCAGTATTTGTTTGCACCCAGACTCAGACTGGGGAAGGCAGGAACAGGGCTCTGAGCTCATAGATGTGGTGCTTCCTGCCTCCCTGGGAACATCGCTCACCTGTTCAACAGGCTGGAGCTGTGCATCCTTGGCCACTAACACAGCCCTAAGCACTGGGATAATTACAGCCACACCACAGACTTGGAGAGAGTCACCTATCTAGAGAGCAGACAACAGATGAAGCAGAAGTTCTCCAGGAGTTCAAGGTGAGAATTGTGAAGACCGTTTTCTGCTGGTGTCAGGCACATTACTTTAGGAATGTGCGATTCTGGCCTTGGAAGCCAAGCCTGGCTCAAAACAATAATTCACAGTTAATGAACTTACAAAGTTATGGCCCTGGGATCAAAGCTTTCCTTGCGTTCATTTGGCCAGTTTGCCTGGATCAGGTGTTTAAACCCAGAAATGAGAAACGTTTCAGCGAGATTGCACATATAAAGCTTCCTGTGAATGTCCAAGCTAATACAGGCCATTTTTGTTTCATTATACTGTGTACTGCCATGTGAGAGAGCGAATTAATATTCTCTACCTAGTTTCTAGGGGGGGAAAGAGATACAAAGAGATGACTCATGTGGAATTTGGGTTTATAAAATATGGACAACTTCCTAAACTTTGTAGCATTTCCAATGAGCTAAATAGAACCTATTCTTTCCATTGAAAACCATGTGTATTGGTTTGCTTGCTTGTTTAATAAATACATTAGATACAGAGAAAGTACTGCTTGACTGAATAGATTTCCTTTAATCAGTGTTTTATTTCTTGACTGTGCTTTTAATTTCCCAAAGTGCTTTTACATATATTATCTCATTTGATTTACACAATGGTTCTAGGTAGTAGGAGGCAGATATTATTTCATTTCATAAAACAGATGGAGGAATTGAGGCTTGAGCTCCTTAGGCTTTTAGTCCAGGGGACATGGCGGCCTTGCCAGAGCTGGGACCCCAGGCCTTCGTGTCTGTGCCCTGTGCCCTTTCTGCACGATGACCCCGCCCTCTTGAAAAATCACACTGCGCATTATGAGAAAATATGTGTTTCATTAATATGACTGGGGGGGATGGAGAACACCTTGAAAAACACCATAAAATATTTCTCATGTCACTGCCCAGGGAGAAGTTTGTCTCTCCTTGTCTATCTCTATCTCTTCCTCTTAATGTAAGAAAGAATTTTTTTTTGCCCCCTCCTGGGCCCTTTTAGGTAGTTTCCGCAGAAGTAATATAGAGCCACTCTGGACTGCATTCCAGAGTTGGATGCTGGAGCAGGAAATGTAAGCACGTCAAAGCAGGTGGCCGTCTATCTTGATACAGTGGTATGGGCTCAGGAGGAGGGTGACCGCTGGAAGTAGCCATGCCTGCTCAAGGTGGGGGTACACAGGTGGGCTGGAGAGTCTTTCCCAGTCTTGCCACAGACCTGAACATGGTGGGTAGTGATGAGCAAGTCTGTCTGTTGCTGTTTATGCTGTGGCCAAGGTCTGAGCTGCTGATTAGGGCTCAATCTATAGACATTCCAACCATGGCCTGTGACAGGTTAGATTGGAGCTGCAACGAGAATCCTTGTATAAGAGTCTGCATAATACATAGAAAACCAGAATCTGGCTGCCTGAGTCACTCGCCAAACAAAACCTGCAGGGTGGCTGTCCTCGGGACCCTTCCCTTCAGGGTCAGCACTGCCCTTCCTCAGCCGCCCAGCCTGACAAGCAGCACTGGGTGCATCCCAGCAGCTTAATCACGAGTCATTAGCAAAAGGCAAAATTAACACACAGGCTGGCAAGTGGCGGTGCAGGGCAATCTGATTGAATTCTTCATTTTGCTTACGTGTTAAATCCAGTGCCTCATATATGCCCTTTCTATATCCTTCCTAATTCGTTGCCAAACATCACTTTTTTTTTTTTTTTTCTTTCAGTAGCTGGGCATAGCACCTAGGCTCTTTGGTCTAACTCTTCTTTGTTTCTGCCTCAGGCAGAATGACCTTCTAGTCTTAGCAGGTCCATGGAGAGACTTTACAAGGCCCTGGCACCTGTTTCCACCTGCCTTCACTTGCCTAGGTCTGATGCACCTAGTTTCTAGCCAAAGTCTCCGCTCATTAAACTTTTACTGACTTTTCCATTCTCCACCCTCCTTCGAGCCCCAGGCCCTGCTGCTACCCGGGGTCGCACGGCCCATCTGCACCACTCAGTATTCTGGGTATCCGTTCAGCCATCCGAGTTAGCACTAACACAAACATCCTCATTTACATGGAATGCACAGAAGGTGACATTCTGTCTGTAACAATAGGTTATAATTATCATGTCTCTCATTTGTATTCCATTTTGCAGCTTCTTGAATTGTTTTCACATGCATCACCCCGTTTGATTCTGCTTACAAGGCTGGGATGTAGGCAATTATTCATTCATTCCTTCACTCACCGAATATTGATCGAGGGACTGGGGAAGCCGAGGTAATTAAGACAGGCATGGTTCTGTCCTGGTGGAGTTTGCATTCTGGACCAAATAGATACTCCCTTTTGCATTTTAGAGCTGACACTGAGGCCCAGAGAAGTTAGACTCAGGTCTCTCAAGCACTAAGTACAAAGTGAGGGCTGGAACCCAGATTTGTGTAGTTTACTCCTGGGCCTCTTCTTCAACCAGTTTACACCTGGTTGTTTCTCTGGGGTACAGGAAGTGCCCATCACACACAGAGGCTGTGTTTCAGAAGCTGAGTACTTTAAATTCAGGACACATTCTCCCATGGAAATTATGTTATAAATGGTTACTATGTTACAAGGCCATTCAACAAAAGCCCAGTTAACCCATTTAACCCATAATGTAGCTGAAGCATGCTATTAATAGGACAATTCCTTTCACAACACACAGGCTGGGGAAGTCTTCCCTTGGGCTCATTCAAAATTGATGCTGGGGAAATAAAACCAACTTTTGGCCTTTAGATTTCTCTTCCTCACTCACTATGGGCAGGCCAGCCTCTCAGTGTAAGAAGCCTTCTTTCCCCCATTTGCTCATTTTCTTTATATTTTCTAGTCTCTCTAATGTTGTATGTGTTGCAAGGAGCTAATGTGTATAAGCACTGTTTTTGGTTTGTGTGGGTCGTATGCTTTTAAATGAGAAAGTGATTATCTGGCTTAAGGACAAATGTATGGCTGTTTCCATGGATACCTGGTCACAATAACTAATTAGACCAACATGTTTGCCAAAGCTGATTCCAGGGGCACTTCAGATGTGACCTGCTCCAAACAGCCTATATTGCAGGTGTATTTTTCTTTTTATTTCTCTGTGGTAGCATCCATAAATAACTTCTGTGGCCTTTAATAGAGACTAAATGAATAGAGATGAGTTTTGCCACTTGATGTACCGAAGCAGCATCCCGTAAACTTCATGCCTCACCCACAATCTGAACTGAAATCTACTGAACTGCTTCCAGGGTTGCTTCATCAGAAGAAGTACAAACTTCCAAACAGACCCAAGGGATGTGCCTCTCCTTCCCTTCCCCTACCCTCTTCTC
Organism: Antilocapra americana; assembly: GCA_007570785.1. Lineage (NCBI taxonomy): Eukaryota > Metazoa > Chordata > Mammalia > Artiodactyla > Antilocapridae > Antilocapra > Antilocapra americana. Next base: position 1,918,862 of record ML661322.1, read on the forward strand.
CCATCTGAGGCTTCATTAGGACCTGAAACCTTCATAGGAGTGGTCATCACCAACCCAACTCTTTACCCATAGGTCTTCATGAGAGGTAGCATCTTGTGTTTCGTTTCTGTGTTAGTACCTGGGAGGTGGTGAGTGGAGGCTTGAACTTCTGTCCCATCCCACAGTTGTACTAGAGACTCACCAGAGAAGAAAACATCCTAGAATTTCTCTAGCATTGGTAAAGTAGGAGCTGTCAACATTATGATGATGATGATGACGATGATGGTTATTGAGCATCCAGCATCCAGAAGCACTGTTCTTTATACATTATAAAGATCCTTTTGAGTCCTCCTGCCAATCTGATATTATCACAATTTTGAGATCAACAAACTAAGCTTAAAACATTTAGGTCCTTTGGCTAAGACCATGAAGCTCACAAAGCAGCACTGGGATCTGAGACACAGAGTCTGCCAGTTTTAGCACACCAAGAAGTTCAAAGGCCCTTGGGAAACCCCAAGTATCTGTTCTCTTTATTGGCTGCCCACCATCCTTCGGTAGTGTCCCAGATAGCAGTTTGATTTATGATGGTCCTTAGTTAGACCTGGACTCTTTCCTAGAAACTCGGGGAGCAGAAAAAATTTTTTTTTAAGTCCTTACAAATACAAGTGCCTTAGGATGGTTAATTTTGATTTTACGCTTTGTGTCTTATGAAAGCCCAGTCACTATTGCCATGCCATGATTCTCCCTTTACTTTGATGACTTAAAGAGTTAAAAAGCTTTAATTTATATTACCCTAAAGGAGAAAAAAACTCTCTGAAATCCACCATTTAGCATCCCTCCATTTAAGTATGTGCTACGAGGATACTGAACTTGTATGAAGCTGCACATGGATGAAGCTGAAAGACGCTTGCTGCTTCTCTGCATGTTAAGACCCTTCTATCCATACCTGACTACCTCATGCTTCCCCTTTGTAATCTCTGAAGATCCTTATGCCTGGATTTTTCATAAATCCATGTTTCTCTCATTTCTAATATAATAATAGGTCAAATGTCTCTTGGAATCATAAGTGAAATTTAAATTTAAATTGATGTGATTTACATGAAAGGACAGTCATGCAGATATATATGAAAAGCCAACAGTGGAGAGTGAGTGGTTCTGGTTCCTGGATGAAAGAGATGAGCAATTTTATGATTGCTGATCAAACTCAGGGGGCAGAGGCACATAAAAATTAATGGCTCAGGTCATCTTAGATTTCCTCTCCTTTCAAGTTCAACATCCATGGGCTGACTTTTGAGCAAGTCTTATTTTTCTTAGGACCATTGATAATAACTGCAACTATTAGAAGGAGAAGAGAGAACTTGGAAGAATCAAAGTCAAGCCTTGTACAAATCAGCTAATTCATAAATTGGGTGACCAGATGTTCTGCTAATATTTGCAGGACAACAGATAAGAGCCCTCTTGTTGGTATGTGCAGGGCTTCATTTGTAGCTAATGTAAGTAAGAAATATAGCAAGATGATTTGCTGAAATCTTGACTGATATGCATTTCATAACAACTACTGTGCAATTCACAGTTGAATTGATGAGCTATCAGGGTTACGTGTTTCTGTAAAACAGAGACCTCTAACTCAGAAAAGCTTTCTCCAGGGAAACAGCTATTTGAGCTAAATCAAAACAAGATTAAGGAGTGATTAAAGTGCTGCAAACAAGAACTATGCAGAAACGTTGGGGAATTGGGTTTATTGAACTTGAGGCAGAAATTCTGTGGAGATTTCAAGAAAACTTCAAGTGTCCCAAACGTTCTCCAGCCACTGTTTTCCTCTGTCTCCACAGAGCACAGAGCAGGGTGGATGATCTTAAGCTGTATTATTAGGGATTTAGGTCATTCAGTGGCTCTCAAGCCCCAGCTGCTTGTTAAAATCACTCAGCAACTGTTTAAGCCATACTGATGCCTGGGTCTTTCCCTAGACTAATGAATCTCCAGACGTGAGACCTCAGCAGTAATGTTTCCTTTAAGTTATGGTGGTGATTCTAAAAGGTAGCCAGAGTTGAGAACCACTGGGTTAATTAAAGGAGCTGATTTCCTTACAACATAGGTCCCAGAAACAGGTCAGGAAAGCATCCACAGATATTTTAAAAATCTAGGTGAGTCATATTTGAACTGGACTGGTTATGGCTATGCCAGTTGTCTTAGCAAAACCATTTCTGACTTAGCCATTTATTTCAGCTACTTAGTGGTCTGGAATCCTCAAGTCACAAAGGATCTCTCAGCATAGATTCTCAATCAGTATTTCTTGAATGGAAATATGAATGAATGGAAGAAGTTCTCACTTCTTCCAGGAAGCCAGATGACAGTTTCCAATGCTGGCCTGCAGAGGTGAATTTCAGGAATGGCTTCCCCAAAGCAAGTGATGCTTAAACTAAGAAAATGCCGCTAGACTTCATGATTCAAAAGTATCTGCTGAACTTCAAGACTTTCAAACCAAAGAGACAGAAGTCGGAATAGAAGATAGAAGAAGTCAGAATTCAAAGGACAACAAAGAAGCGGGCAGCATAGAAGCAGTGGTTCACTGTTGACTAAGTCATTTGTGAAGTTCGGAAGCAGAGTGAAGAAGAGGCAGTAAGGTACACCTGGAGGTGAAACATTTTCGGTGCAGGTTTGAAGATGGAGAGGAAAAATGAGGGTGGGTGGAGGTTGAGGTGCTGGGCAGGGAAGTGCAGCTGAGAAGACTCCAGAGCAGATAAGGTGGAAGGCAGAGCTTTCAGAGTTGTTCAGATGGTATCTCTGGTCCCATTTGCTGTGGCTGTGAAACAAACTAGCCCCAAACCATCCTGACTTGTGGATCAGGAATTTGTTCCGAACTTGGCTGGGTGACTCTCCCACTCCTCATGTATCTACTGGAGTCAGTTGCTGGAATGTGGATGGTGACTCTGCCGGCCTGGGGGGTCCAAGGCAACTTACTTTCATGTCTTGTTGCTTTGGAAGGCTGTGTTCGCTCGGCCCTGTGGTCCCTGTGGACTCAGGACCTTCCACGTGGTCTCTCTCATGTGGATGCTGGGCTTAGGTGTGGGTGGTAACCTAGAGCCCAGGGCACCCATATCGAAGCTGCTGGCTGTCTCAAGCTGGGCCTGCAATCCTGGGACAGCATCACCTCTGCTGCAGTCTCCCGTCTGGCAAGGCTCTGGGGCTGGACCGGATTCGGAGGGAGGGGTGCTACCTCAACGGCAGGGCTATCGAATGATGTGTGGCCATCATTAGTCTGCCACAGCCTCTCCCTAGAAAGAACTGATGATTGTAGAAAGAACAATATTCAGGCAGAAAACAGTGAAACTTCAGTGCTGAATAGACTTATATGTTAGTCAAACAGAGATTGGGGCACAAGAGCCTGTGAGACTCTAGCTTAAGATGAACCTGGTTTCTAACCTTGGCTATTTAACCAAGTAATCTTGAACTGTTTTCTCATCTGTAAGAACGCAGTTAATGGTAGACGTACCTGAGTCTTAAGCTAGGTTCTTCAGGAAGCAGAATCTGTGACAAAACTGAGCAAAAGTTGTTGGTTGGGAGGGCCTTTGACAACAGCCCTCCAGAAAAGGGGGTGGGGAAAGAAATAGGACAGAGGAACAACTCAGACTGTGATGTAGGATGACACCAGCTCGGTAGACGCCCCCAGGATTTGCTTTGAACCTTCTGATCAATTTTGAGTGGGCAGAGATTGCCAGGTCTCTACTGAGTCACTGCCTGTGGCCACCTGGGAGAGGTCAGGCCCGTGAGTGAGATGTTTCTCTCCAGCTGAGGGATCCCTGTAGGGCTGACAGCCTAGGGCATCTACCAGTAGCATACCCAGCAGCTGGAACAATGATCCGTCATTGGAGGGGACCCTGGGTGGGGTACTTTGTGCCAACCTGGGGGGTTTGTAATGCATCAAGGCACCAGCACGGCTTTGCTTGTCAGCTCTTATTTGCCTGGAGTGCTTATAGGTTGGACAAGAAAGTCAGTTGCTGAAGTGTGATGTGGAGAAGGATCAGAAGGTAACAAGTGAGCTGGGCAAGGGCTGCGTCAGCATTTAACAGAGTCAAAAGTAGCCAGAGAAAGCTCAGCTAATGGACCGGGCAAATGTGAGAAACTGCTAATACATTCCCAGGCCAGTGTCAGTAGGTACCACTCTCTTCACTGTGAGAATGAGTGAAAAGGTCAGGGGACCACGTTTTTCCTCTTTCCCGAGATGACTCAGCGTCGCTGGGGCACGAGGCAATGGAGAGATAATGGGCTCTGGGTTCAGATCCCAGCTCCACCGTTCACCAGACGAGTGAACTTTAGGAAGTTAATTAATCTCCCTGATTCATGGCTTCCTCATTTTAAAGTGGGGACTATGGCAGCCAACTCGCCAGGCAGCTTAGCGGTAATGTATATCTAACTTGCCTGGATGAAGGCGTGGGATCAACAAGGAGGAAGGTTTATCCAGGACAGGATCACTATGAACAGCTTCCTTTTTCTGTTTAGAAATTATGTAGGATAACCCCAGGGCATTTACATTCAACAGAAATATGGATGAAGCATGCCTTGTGTCAGGCTCTGTACGCCCGTGCTTTCATGGGAGCCTCACGGTGGTAAATGTCCGACAGGATCATTGCCCCTTTTCACTGAGAAGACAAAGGAGGCTCAGAGAAGCTGAGGGCCTAAAGGGTTAAGTAGCACGTGAAGTGGCATCAAAGCCATGGCTTCTGACTCCAAGTCCATCCTGCCTCTGCATCCCCATCCTGCCCTAGGTTGAGGCATAGCTTTGGGTGGGGTTTGGGGTCTGCAGCCTGGCCCAAGCCATGCTGGCCACATGAGGGCTTCAAGTTGGCTGGAGTGTGCATCTCTGCCATCAGCTTGGACTGTCAGCTTTCTTCATAATGATTAAAAGAAAGTAAAGGAAGGGAGAAAGGACTAGAGAAATCATCTTTGTACATTTTAATCTGAGCTGGTTTTGAGCAGGATGATAAGGCGGGTTGTGGAAATGTCAGCTTCTCCTTATCTCTAATTGACTTAAGTCAAGGCAGCTCTAATCCTTGTGTGCACAGCAGCCTGGAATGGAGAGATGAGGACAATTGATTCCTACTTTTTAATTAACACATGAGCTGCTTTAAAACAATAGTATATTGGGGGCAGCCTGGGAGCAGGAGGGAATGTGAGGTGGGGTCATCTCCACGGTGGTGACATTTAGAGCAGCGTGGCCAGGTGTCAGCATTTGATTGGAATTGGGGCTGGAGTGCATCTCATTTCAGGGCGTGGTCCCAGAAGGCTGCAGCCAGGGAAACAAAAGAGTCTCCATGTCTTTTCAGGCACAAGTGGGACGACCCTAATTTACTAAGTCTGGGGGTACCCTGAGGTGTGCCTTTGTGAGACTGGTCCCTCACACTGTCCTCCGTGTCGCTGCTTGGCCAGGGTGGTTCATGAAGCTGCTGGTCTAGCTAAGTGTCAGAAGTCCCATCTATTCTAATGAACAGAAGCCGGAGTATCCGTGCCCCAACCACGGCTGCTGCGTCTGTGTGGTAGGTCCCCAGCATCTACAGCTTCCACCTCATCTCCGCTTCTGTGCCTGGTTTACACGTGCAGGCTTTTGTCTTCATTCCCGTTGTTGTTTAGTCCAGCTCTTTGACGACCCATGGATTGCAGCCCACCAGGCTCCTCTGTCCATGGGATTCTCCAGGCAAGAAGACTGGAGTGGCTTGCCATTTCCTTCTCTAGGGGATCTTCCTGACCCAGGGATCGAACCCCTGTCTGCTGCATCGACAGGTGGGTTCTTTACCACTGAGCCACCTGGGTAGTACTTCATTCCTGTAAGGTTTCCTTATTCTGAACTCCACCTTGGTTGACTGCTACCTGAATTTTCTACAAAACAACTTCTGTGCTCCCACCTGCAGGAGCTGGATTTTGCATTTGATGCCCTGCTCCTCTTATTTCACCCCTAGTCTTCTATCAGCTTGATCAGACCCATGACCACAATTTACCTTCTGAATTCAACGAGCACCACCCCTCCTATCACTCACTGGATATTCCTACTGCCTTGTCCATCCTGTTCCCATAATTACTTCTCGAGTATGCTGTTGCTGTTACCTAAGATTTGCTTTATCTCTTGGACATGACATTTGAACTCTTTTCAGCCCTCTTTGGGGATAGGAAAGGAAGAAGCTTCACATTAAATTAGCTTCCTGAGACCCATTCTTGCAAGAGCCATTTTAATTTCGTTTTTCTTCCTGGTCAATTTTCAAGAGTCCAGCACTCTAGAGTAGTTCAGGGCCAAATGACCATGGGTCATGGCACTTACAATGTTACTGGAGTGAGCACTAGAAGGTAATATGCTTTTAATTAGTGCTCTTAATATATTAATAGATGGGAGACAGGGGCATGGACTAAGTGGCCTCTGAATGGTTCCCTTTCCAGGATTTAAAGATCTGACTATTCTGTAGATTTAGAAAGCAATAAATAAATTGGTGGTTCATAACACTCTGCCCAGTCCATCGTACTACACTTTGACCTCTTGCTCTTTACTCTTGCCCTCATTTTGTTTCATGTTTGTTTCAATTGAAGTTTAATTGATTTATAGTGTTGTGTTAGTTCCCTGTGCTATACAGTAGGTCCTTATTGTTTAGTAGTGTATATATGTTAATTCCAAACTCCTAATTTATCTCTCCCCCATCCTTTCCCCTTTGGTAACCAAACGTTTGCTTTCTATGACTGTGGATCTTTTTCTGTTTTGTCTATAAGTTCATTTGTATCACTCTTTCAGATTCCACATTTTTAAGTGATGTTGTATATTTGTCTTTCTCTACCTGGTTGACTTCACTTAGTATGAGCATCTCTAGGTTCATCCTATTTTCTTATTTCTTATGTCTTCCCCAAGCTCTAGTATTAAGGAGACATATTGATCTATAAATTTTTCTCCATCAGAATTCGTGTGTTTTTTAAGGATGGGAACCATATTTTATCCATCGAGGTCATTCTATGCTCATAAACAGATTTGACTTTACTGGGCACTTACTTGTGTCTGAGACTCTGCTCTGCCCTTTGCACGGTTACCTCTTTGGATGTGAACATCCATCATTCCCACATTTTCTAATTGAGGAAAAGGACATTGGGAGATGTTCAGAAAACTGGTGCAGATCCATGGCACTGTGTGAGTGTCAGAGACGCTAAGTTATTGTACAGCACCTTTTCTGAATCTGTCTCAGAGCATGACATGCCAGAGACTCTCGGTCAGCTTAGCTGAATAAACAATGAATTAAGATAAGAATTCTGTTTCCATTTCTGCTACTAACTTGAACATTTCCTCTAAATAACTGAGCTTTATTCTTTTACCTACTAATTTCCAAAGGACCTGGGTCATAGCAAGTATTTAGTAAATATTTCATAAATGACCACTAACTAAATGGCTGAGTGAATGGTTGATTCTGGAAGTCTCTTCTAGGTCAACCATCTGTGACCACAGCTTGGGTTTCTCTCTCTTCTCTGACCACACACATCACACTCCATGTCTAGACATTGTATTCCATTCTACCCTTGCAGGTCCTAAGTGCTGAGCATGTATTTTCTGTATTCCCCAGTTCCTTGTATTATATGTCCTTCTCCTTGGTGCTGAGGCCTGTGTCCAGACTATAACGCATGTTCAGTGAATACAGACTGAAGTGGAGCTGAGGGTTGCCCCAGCACACCTCAGGCCAGAAGGAACACTGACATAGCAGTAGCCTCCCAGGATCTTGTTTCAGTCTTCAAAGAAACTGCCATGTGGTTTCTGCTAAACAGATGTTTTTGACAGGTCAGGAAGCAGCATCCAGTCTGCTGGCTTAAAGCACGTTTGACACAGTGCCACAGTGCACTACCCCCCATCTATGAGTGCTAGTCTCCAGAGACGGAGGGTGTTACACAGTTTTGGGGGATCCAGAGAGCAATGGTCTGGGAGAAAGACCCCACGGTAATTGACAAAACTCTACTAACCAGATGAATGGTGTCCTGAAATGGTTACACAAAAAAAAACACACAATCAAACTTCATTATTCCTCATCCTTCAGCTACTTTCAAAGTTGTGGGCAAGACTAGACTCTCAGTCTTGCTCCTTCCTGAAAGTGGAGAGCAAACAATTTTCAGAGGGCAGATAGGATGAGGGAATGAAAATGGGCTCTCAGTTCCCAAGGAACACAAGAAAAGCCATGGCAGTGTCAAGAGTGGCCAGAAAATCATGGCTTTCTCCAATATTTGAGATTCTAGAGCTTAAAGAGCACTTACTTAAATAAAAACTGACAGATGCATGTGTTGGTTTCAGGGCATGGATATTTATCCATAGATCATAGATTCTCTAGGAAGTAATGGAGGGAAAAGTTAAGAGGAAGGTGGGGAAATCTGAGCCTGGAGGGACTATCTACATACCCTTAGGTATCCTGCTGCACATAGCCAGCTTGACATTCCTTGCAAAAAGACATCCATTCCTGTTTCTTTTTTAAATTCATAAATAATTTACTCTTGGAAGAAATGAGGTCTTTCCCTATTCTGTCCACCTCTTCAGACACTCCCACACCTACACTATATATATTCACCAGACACTTCTTTAGGGCAGGGCCCTGTCCCATTGATCTGAGACTCTCTGGTGCTAGCATAGCATCTGGTGCATAGTTGGCATGAAGAAGTGTTTGCCGAAAACAAGAATGAAAGAAAGTCTACATGGAGTTGAGATATACCCAGCTTAACTTGTTCAGTTCAGTTGCTCAGTCATGTCTGACTCTGCGACCCCATGGACTGCATCACACCAGGCTTCCTTGTCCATCACCAGCTCCTGGAGCTTGCTAAAACTCATACCCATCGAGTCTGTGATGCCATCCAACCATCTCATCCTCTGTTGTCCCCTTCTCCTCCCACCTTCAATCTTTCCCAGCATCTGGGTCTTTTTTCCAAAGAGTCAATTCTTCGCATCAAGTGTCCAGAGTATTGGAGTTTCAGCTTCAGCATCAGTCCTTCCAATGAATATTCAGGAAAGTTTACCTTGATGGATGCTTTATATCTTGTTTTTCTGTTTTAATTTATTTTTTCCCCTGTAAGAAGTTTTAATGTATGAGTGTCCAAGGGCAAGAAGAAAAGAAAAAGAAATACACTTGCCATGGAAGTTATCCAGTAAAGTTTAGTCCTTTTCACAAAGAAAAATTTACCAGTTATTTAATTGGGGGGCTTGAAAGCTCGCAAAAGGGAAACAAGGGTGGGAAAAGAGGAGGGAGAGGAAAAGTACTTTCCCACCATAGGGAGGGCTGGGACAGGAACAAAAGCTCTGTGATTCACCCAAGAATAGTAGCTTAAAGGACCACGACTACGTGCCAAGGCCTCCGAGGTGCTGCCAACCTCAGCTCTTGTGGGGCATTTGCCCTTTGATGCAGCCAAGGGAAGGGACTTAACCAGGCAAGTGGTGACCTTAGAACAGCTGCTTGGAGGCCGTTTTGAAAGAGAAGAAGCACGGATATCCTCACCGTTCCCTAATGCTCTCCCTCTGATCACCAGGAAAGTTAAAGAGTTAATTAAGAGACTAGAAAGAATAAGATTGTGTTGCTGGTGGAACAATCTAGGCAGAAAAAATGTGGAGGCAATTAAGGAGGAAAGCTAAACTTAGCAGGGTAGGGGAAAGAGGTGGGGAGAGAGATGACCCTTGAGCAGGGTTCCCGGAATAGGAGCCTGCGGTAGACAGCAGAGTCCATCTGGGAGACCACCCTGAGCCAGAAACTTCCCCAGATCAGCTCCCCAAATCCTCACCAGCAACTGAGGGCCTACCTGCTCTTCTCGCATCTTGGAGGAGGAAGCGAATTTTCAGTCAGGTAAAAATAAGACCAGGACTCCAGGGACTTCACCCAGCATGAGGACAGAAGCCGCAGCTATGCCAATGAAGCAGAGCCCAGGAAGGGAGGAAACTACCCTTTATCTGCCCTGAGGCTTCTGATTTGTCCTTTGTAACAGCTTTCTCTTAGCAGTTAAGACAGCCCGCCCCACAACCCTCACAGAGCTAAAACAAAACAGAAGACCCATCGGTGTAATTAAATATTCATTGAACTCCTCCTATGAGTTAGGAAGGTCCTCCTGTGCTGGGGATACAAAAATGAGTCAAGCACTGCCCCTTACATTGGAAACTCCCAGCCCACATCAGGAAATCATTGTCAAACAAGGTAGTCATTTAATAAGGCATGTGTAAAAGCTTTAAGAAAACACAGGAAGACCCCTGATGTCAGGGGTATTGGCTGAGCTTCTGCGGGTAAGCTGAGGTTTTTGAAGGCAGAGTGGAAAAGGCATTCCAGACAGAGGGGCTGCAGCTCAGAGCCAGACCATGGCATTTGGAGTGCAGACGGTCATCCAGGCTGTTTGGTGGGGGAAGGCGGAGATCAGAGTCAGCCTCCAAGATCTGCCACCTTAACATCTGTTGGAGAGGGTATTTTGCTTTGTTTTTTAAATTGTGGCAAAATTGCATAAAATAAAACTTTACCATCTTACCTGGAACTTGAAGCACTATGCTAAATGAAGTAAGTTAGACAGAGAAAGACAAACGCTATCTGTTCTCTCTTATACATGAAATCTAAATATAAACAAAGAAGCTCAGAGACACAAAGCACAGATTGGTGGTTCCCAGAGGTGGGGAGTGGGAGAAATGGGTGAACTGTTTTTTATTTTAATTTAAATGTGTACTAGGTTGCTCCAGTCGTGTTCAACTCCTTGCTACCTCATGGACAATAGCCCGCCAGGCTCCTCTGTCCATGGGATTCTCCAGGCAAGAATATGGAGTGGGTCGCTGTGCCCTTCTCCAAGGGATCTTCCCGACCCGGTGATTAAACCCATGCCTCCTGTGTCTCCTGAATTGGCAGGTGGGCTCCTTACCACTAGTGCCACCTGGGAAGACCAATAATGTAATATCATAAAAAGATTTTTATATTGGTTACACCATTGAAATGACAACATTTTGGAGATACGGGCTAAAAAAATATATATTGTTAACATTAATTTCAACATCAATTAATTACTAGCATTAATTTTAAATAAATTGAAACAAAAAATAAAGCTTACTCTCTTAACCAGTTTTCAGTGTATAATTCATTCATCTGAATGAATTCCACTGATAATGTTGAACAGTCATCCCCACCATCTATTTCCAGAGCTTTTTCATCATCCCAAACAAAATCTCTGAACCCACAAATCAGTTCACACCTCATCTCCCCTTCCCTCAACACCTGGTAACTTAAATTCTACTTTCTGTCTCTGTGATAATTTGTCAGTTCTTCATATAAGTGAAATCATACAACACCTGTCCTTTTGTGTCTCATCTCACTTACACAGTGCTTCCGAGGCTCATCCAGGTTGCAGCATGCATCAGAAATTCATCTTGTTTGTGACTAAATAATACTCCATTGGATGCATCCACCACATTGCATTTGTCCATTGATCTTTTGATGGACAACTGTGTTTTTCCATCTCCTGGCTACCGTGAATAATGCTACTATGAACATTGGTATACATGTATCTGTATTAGTTTGAGTCTCTGCTTTCCATTCCTTAAGGTATATACCTGTAAGTAGAATTGCTGGGTTGTATGGTATTTCTATGTTTAAATTTTTGAGGAACCATTAGGTTGTTTTCCACTGTGACTATACCAGTTTATGTTCTCATCAGCAATGCCCAAGTCTCAATTTCTCTACACCCTCACCAACATTTGTTTTCTGTTTTTTTGTTAATTATAGCCATCCTAATGTGCATGTGAAGGGTTATTATGGTCTTGATTTACATTTTCCTAGTGATGAGTAATGTTGAATATCTTTTCATGGTCTTGTTTGCCATTTATATATCTTCCTTGGAGAAAAGTCTATTCAAGTCTGTTTTGTCCATTTTCAGATTGGGTTGTTTGGGTTTTTTGTGGTTGAATGTGTAAGTTTTGAGTATTAGGAACAACAGACAGAGGAGCCTGGTGGGCTACAATCTACATGGTCTCAAAAGAGTCAGACACGACTTAGCTACTAAACGAGAACAACAAACTATGGGATAGGAACTAAATGGGGCCAATGATGTTTTAAGGTATTCTGAGGTGTAAGTCATCCATGGTGAAAGCCACTGGATTAGAAACCCATCAACCTTGTCTGACTTGTGAAGGCCCATATGTTTCAAGGACATTTCAAGTGTGACTGAGGTATATCGCTGCATTTAAGGAAGAGGGAGAGGGTGATCTGACCTGGCCTTGAAGCCGCTCCTCTCTGTCCAGAAGTCCAGCCCCAGAGAGCAAAGCAGAGGTGTCCCACTCATGTCATGGGGAACCTGGGCCGAGGACCACCTGTGTCTATCAGCTTATGGGCTTTTCCTCCCACCCTCACTGGATCCTGGATCCTGGATGGTCAGGCAGGCCCTGAGCAGAAGCTCCCTCTAGTGGATCGAGTCCAGGACTGGCGGGCAGATTTCCTGCCTTCGAATCCTAGTCCTCTGTATTTTTCAGGTGACCTTGGAGGTCCTAAACCTTAGGTAGTGCTTCTGCAAAATGGGGAAAGGAATTGCAGCTCTAAGATTGTGATGTGACTCCTATGAAACAAAGTGTGTTCTGCACACAGTGGGTCGGACAGGTCACAGGGTTTGAGAGATGCTAGAGAAGAAGGAAGAAGGGCAGAGCAAGGCCAGTAAAGCCTCTCAGCCTGAGTGCAGAGGAGGGGACAGCAGCCTCGTGCAGCCCAGAGCAGGTGTAACCTGGCAGGTGGAGTGTGCTGTGCCGTGTTTCCCTGTAGACCTGAAGGCCCCTCTCCCCTGGCCCAGACCCCCACCGATGCCCTCTTCCCCATGGGCCTTGGCATCACCAGGCAGTCCTGCTCCATAAGCGTTAATCCTCAGGGTTCCTCTCAGAGGGAGGCTTAGCTGCATTCATGAATTCAGAGTTAAATCCCTCACAGTCCCCAGTCCACAGTTCAGTGGAACAGCTGGTCATGGATACTGATAGCAAGGAGAGAAGTCATCAGTTTGATGGGTGTTTCCCTGAATAATAAGTGAACTGCTTATGACAGCTCTGAAAGCGACCGACACACAGGTCCCCAAGCCCTACCACCCCCTGCTGTCAGCAGCGTGGACAGGCTCTCTGTGCCTTGACACTCGGGGAAAGCGCCAGCTCTCCTAATGCTCACGGAATATGTGTAAACGGTGACAAGAGGCCAGAGCCAGGGGCCTGAAGACAGCATGGGAAATACGCACACTCTCCCAGAGGCTCTAACGTCAAGTTCTGACCATTGGTTCGCGACCTTGGGCAAGCTGTGAAGCATCTCTGAATCTAGGTTTCCCATTGAAATGGAGTCAAGATCTTACCCCAAATGCCCTGCTGGGATCAAATAGGATGGCAGAGGGGAGGGTCTCTGGCCTTCTGTTGGTGCTTCATAAACGCAATCCTTCAGTCTCTAGCCCAACATAGAAGCAAACTGTGGACTTATTTCTTTGTTCAAACAAAAAACCTTATGATGGTATTTTGGGGCAGAGAACAGGAGTAGGAGGGAGACAAGAAATTTTCCCACTGGTCGCGCTGGCATTCCCCTTGGGCGCAGGGCCATCACTGAGTCACTTACAGAAACGGCGGCCGGGGTAGGAGGAAGGCTGGACTCGGTGGGACTGGGCTGCCTGAACATCCAGGACTTGGAGCCCTGCAGCCAGCCAATGCTGAGCCCGCGACGATGTGGGTGAACCCCGCCCGCCCAGCTGCTGCACAACCATGCGGCACAAATCCCTGGATTTTCAGGGGAAGGAGCTGCTCTGCCGCCCCTGAAGAGAGAAGGAAACAGACCTTGCCCTGCAAGCATGTTTGCTCCGCAACCACCACTGAGCGCGAGTTTAAATTTCACATGCGGGTTGCTTCCCAGGGTCCTGATGCTGCTCACGGAGGACAGCAGCTCATTTGTCTGTGTGCCTGTGGCCAGGGGTGTCCAGGTGACAGCTGCTGCTTGGCAGCATGACGGGCCCCAGGCGGCAGGAGGACTTAATTAATCAGTGCATTGATGGAGCCGCTACTGAGAGCCAGACCCTGTGCTGGGCGCTGTGGGGGAGAAAAAACAGGGCAGAGTCTTGCCTTCTGGTGTCTTAAATTCTAGCCCAGGGTGGTGACACACCAGTGTGTACAAAGTTAAGGAGAAACATAAATAAATAACAATTCAACTCAATACTATTGGCAATGTCACGTTGATACTCCTGTTCATGATTAACTACCCAGGGAAAGGAGCAGACGTGAAGTGCTACAGGAAGGAATCCATCAGCATGTTTATTATTGACCGCCTCCTGCAGACCTAGGGCCATGAAACAAGCCAGATCTTTCTCAGGACCCCTGCCCTGACCTCCCCATCCAATGTTGTTTCGAAGTTCTTGGCAGTCCATGAAGTGCTAGAGAGAGCGCCTAGACATCCTTAAGAGAATCTCCATCCCCTCCAGTTTGTTCCAGGTACCCAGGGTTGGTGCTTAAGTGCCCCAGGTGGGGAAGGCAAGGAAGGGGTTAGCACCCGCATCCTCAGTATGTCTCCTTGGAGCCTTTATCACAGCCTTGAAACAACTGTGTCTCCTGAGCACAAACCACCTGAAGACAGAGCCTTGTCTTGCCTGCTTTTGTAGCTTCCTCTTTGCCACTGCTTGCTAAGACGACCAACACACAGAAAGTACTCGCGAACATTATAGAATGCTACTGGATTCATGTGTTGCTGCTGCCAAACTTGTCAGATATCTATAACACAGTGCTTAGGAGTGGATCATGCTTTACTGGAAAGCCTGACTCACTTCTGGTCAAAACACCCAATGCTTGTAATAAAGAGGTTGGGTCTTGGGGATTTTGCGGGGGTGGAGGGGGAGGGTTGGTCAACACTTACCTTATTCCCTCTTTTCCTTGATAGAGAACTTGGAGGAGGCTTGTGTGCTAAGTCGCTCCAGTCATGTCTGATTCTTTGTGACCCTATGGACTGTAGCCCACCAGGCTCCTCTGTCCATAGGGTTCTACAGGCAAGAATACTGGAGTGGGTTGGCATGACCTCCTGCAGGGAATCTTCCTGACCTAGGGATCAAAACTGGGTCTCTTACATCTCCTGCATTGACAGGCAGTTCTTTACCACTAGTGCCACCTGAGAATCCCTGGAGGAGAGAGGCCTGCTCAATTATATTTTCCCTGAGTCTGAGTAGAGGACAGGTCACTTGAACCCCATGCACAGTGGAAGCAGGGTGGTTCTCCTTCAGGTTGGGACAGAAGAGATGAGCAGGATTTAAGAGTAAGATGTAGTGTTGCCTGGTACCCCAGTCTGCTTTGGGAGTGTTGTCCAATGCAGATGGTATGTCAGAAGGCAGACACAGCTTGGAAGGTGAATCAGGGCACAGGGGTGGACAGAACTGGCAACTTGCACTTACTAGCTGAACACCCACTACCTTTTCTCAGCATCACCCTGGTTATCAGAGGATGCATGCACAGAGAGCTCAGAGCCCAGGATGTAGTAGGCACTTCATAAGCATTAACTCAAGATTAATGAGTGAAGCAGAACATAAGAAACTTTTCCATGTTTTTCAACAATTTTATATGAAAGTCATCAAACATACAGAAAAGATGAAACAATTTTACAGTTAGTACCCACTAACCCATCACTAGACACTACAATTAGCATTTTATTCAATTTTCTGTATCAGAATTCATCTATCTATCTGTTATCCATCCGTCAACCTGACACTTTTGATTTTATAAAGGATATATTCCACTTAAGGAAACAAGGCAAGTACACGTGAAACAATTACTCAGTGTTTTACAGGATGATGCTAAATAGTGAGATATAAGCACGCATATGATTGGAGAGGAGAAGGTGATCTTCTGTGAGGAATAAAATATTCAGGGACCATTTCAATGGAGACAGGACTTCAGCTGGGCCTGGAAGAATGTGTAGGATGTGGATAGCCAGAGGGAGGAAGCATGGATTTCAGTGGGCAGGACCCCGTTGTTCTGGGTGGTACTCCACCAGCCCTTTCCTCCTACCCAGTGCCAGTCTGGTGTCATCTTCAGAGCTGAGGATGAAACCTGGATGTGAATGCCTCCAGGGCTTCAGACCTTGAGGACTCTAGGCATCTCTCTTGTTGAGTGGTACACAGTGGGACTTAAGAGACTGGCCCAGAGGGACATGACCTTTTCACTCAGAATGAAGTTAAAGAATAAAGATCTAATTTGGTGTGTGGGGAGCTGCAGGAACTTGAGGAAATGGTTAGTAAGTAGGTGGGTGTCTGGGGGCTTCCTCTGAAGGTACCGAGGGAAGACCAGAGAGATTTCCCCCTGCCTCCCAGGCAGGGAAGGCAGTGCAGAGCAGCCAGAAGGGGACATGCTGGCCTCGGGAAGGGCTGGTTGTCCTGCGCCCCTGATGGAGCAGGCTCAGTGTGGTGTGGAAACAGCTCAAGGGGAGGCAGAAGCTGTAGTTCTACCAAATAAGCCAGCTGTTCCCTGGCGCCGTTTGGGAAAGGGGGTTCTGAAGAGTAACTGAATGAGTCCCGGTCGCCCAGTAGTGTCCACCTCTTTGCGATCCTATGGGCTGTAGCCCACCAGGTTCCTCTGTCTGTGGGATTTCCCAGGCAGGAATACTGGAGTGGGTAGCCATTCCCTTTTCCAGGGGATCTTTCCAACCCAGGGATCAAACCCCGGTCTCCTGCATTGCAGGCAGATTCTTTACTGTTAGAGCCACCGGAGGTTTCTGAAAATCAGCTTTAAAAGGCTGTTAGCATGTGGATTCCTCCCAGGACATTTGTTGGTGATGGGAGCCATGTGCCTGCCTGGCTTGTGCTTCAGAGACCAACAGAGAAGGTGCTGAGCGTTGTTGAGCAGTTTGCACCACTGCAGGAGCTGGTTACCTATCCCCCTGCAGGGGAGGGTCTGGCTGCCTACAACTGGGACACACCACCTTGCCCTGTGTTTCCTCTTTCCAAACCCTCATTCCCTAGACTGCTCTCCCCCTTCCCCCGCATCCTTTGAATTGAACTGTATTGCTGTGCTGGGGATGCGGTCCGTGTAGGACTCCCTGAGGGAGGGCTGTGGCCCCTCCCTCTGCAGCAGTCGCCCTGGTCTGCGATGGCTAGAGTGGGCCAGGGGCTTTTGTAGAACAAAAGATACCTGTGCTGTGGACGGTCCAGGTGCAGGCTGAGAGGGATTCATCCAAGTGCAGTGGAGGATAAGCCCATTCATTTTGTGATGCAGCCTCTGTGTACTTTGTCAGCAAGATGGAGAACACTCACTATTTCCTCTGGCTTTTAGGATTTCCATATTTATTGCTTGTTTGCTACCGCTAGGGAAAAGCAAAGGTGGGGCGGGGGTAGGGGGGAACAACAGCTTGCTCCATTTGAAATTTTAAACAGACACATGGGAGTTTCCCCCACCCCCGCCCCATCCTTTCCTGTCCCCTGCAGTTCCAGCAACGCAGAGAACCGTGGACTGTTAAGAGTTGAAATCACTCGAGAAAGCCAAACCCTATTTCCTCATTTTGCACACAAGGAAATCCCGGGCAGGGTATGGAGGGACTTGGTTATCACCACACACCTAGTTCCTGGCAGCACTGAGACTAGCGTTTATGCCCAAAGAATCTTAATTCCCCATCACTGGACCAAGCAGGCTCCTTTCCTATCAAGTCACAGTCCTACTGTGTGCAGGAGACCCCACTGTGTGTGAGGTCCTCTGTGGCCAACGTGTGCATTCTCTGCATCGTTCCTCGCAAGGGTGGGAGTCTCTCCCCATTGGTTCAGTTGGTGAAGGGCAGGGATCATGGGGCAGGTGACTCTGAGTCAGGGCTGGGGTGGGGGTGTGGGGGAAGGGGGTCCTCAGGACCCTACCACCTACTGGAGGGGAGGACACAGAAGAGACGTGACATAGTGAGGAATGCAGCATTATAGGAGCTAAAGCCCTTGGTGTCTGGGACACAGTACGAGCTAGATGCTTGTTAATGGACAAGAGGGAGACATCTCCCACCAAGAGGCCAGGAAAGGCTTTTCAAGACATCAGCACTGAGTTTTCTGCTGGAAGAATTTCAGCTGCTAGCCACGAAGGTATTTCCAGCAAAAGACAGAAATGAGCTGGAGTGTGTTCAGGGAAAAGGGACCAGCAGGTATGCAAGTTGTGTGTGTGTGTGGGGGGGAGGTGGAAGGTGGGGCTAGAAAGGAGGCTCAGCTGTCCATAAGATGGGGATCACAGAAGGCCTGCCATTTGCAGGACAGGCTTATAGACCTGGAATTTTGCAGCCAACAAGTCAAGAGAGGATGGAGATGGGAGGCACAGACCCACACTCAGTCTGTGATGTGACAGCGAGTGCCTGGGAGCCTGCAGTGACAGGAGTCTCTGGAGGTAACAAGGAAAATCCAGCCATGGGAAAACCAGTGTTTACCATGGAGGGAGCCCTCCATGCAAAGGAGAGGCAAGGGGAAAGCTTTGTGGCCAAAACATACTTAGCACACTTGAGAAAGAGAAAAAAAGACTTATGAAATAAATTTCAGTGGGGTCTACCAGTGGGAGAGCAGTTTGGGGTCAGATTATGTACAACCTTCTAGTCCATGGCTGGGAGATTGAATTTCATTCAAATATGATGAGAATAAAATCTAACCTCATTCCCTGGATTACCTGGCCTGGCCTTCGCCTCTGTCTTCATGGAAACAACTCACCTTGGTTGACCCAAGACTTTCTTCTTTTGAGCACTGAAAGCCTAGCATCTCATGAACACAGTCATTTCCTGCAAGTGAGGAGGGGTCAGCCCCCTCCCCTCCCGCTCTCATTCTTCATTATGACAGTCCTATCACAATGGGGGGACATGTTTGCAGAGCCCCTCAAAACTCTCTAGATGACTCTCTAGAAAATAGATGGCCATTCAAGATTTCTGAGAACAGGAATGACATAATTAAAGTTACTTAAGCAATTTTAAAACACTGAAAGCCTCTAGGGTCATTCAATTTACATAAAGATGCCTTTCTGTTGCAATCTGGGATTTATTTGGATGCAGGAAGGCTAATGGACCAAGAGGCAGGCCTTCCTTGGAAATAAAAGAAGGTCATCTCCATCCAGATGTTCCTGTCAACACCCTCTCTTGCAGAATTGATTGGACTCTTTAGCCCTCATTCCTCAAGATTTGAAGCTTTGAGCTCTGACTCTCTCTGTAGTAAGCAAAGCTTAAAGGGGCAGGCCTTCACATGACTGGCCCAGTGGAGTCTGCACGGTCTCCAGGATTATCTAAAGCTAATTGGGACAGAAATACAGTGGCCTCTGTGCTCATCACCTCTGGAATAGTATTTTCCTTCTTTCTTTTTTTAATTTATTTTTTGAAACAGTATTTTCTAACTTCTCATTAGTTAGGTGTGAAATCAAAATAGTACCCAGCTCCTTTAAGAATCTTTACTACGATAATGAAATTTGTGATCTCACAATTGCATAAATCACTGCCAGCCCCCTTAAGTCAATTCATATTTCTGTAGTTCGTTAGTGGCTCAGGAGGAAATTACATTTATTATAATTGCCTCTAATTGCACCAGATTAGTGATTACAGTTATTGATGGCAGCTGATTATTCATTAGGCATCAAATCAATCCCTGTGCTTCTTCATTACTTGAAACAGTAACTCTGATGAGGAGAGGTCTAAAGGAGACCACGTCCACCCTCTTCCCTACCTGGCAGGCGACCTCTCCAGGATGTCTCTAAACAAGCACCTGAAAATGATTTAGGACTTAAAGTGAAAAAGCAGCCCTCTCCTTCCCCACCCAATACCTGATGATGCCAAGCCCAGCATTGACTGATGAAATGGTGGAATCAATTCAACATCACCAAAGGCTGTTTGGAGGCCCTGGAATGCTCTGGACCTGCGAGCTCTTCCAGGATGCCCTCCTTGATTGCAAAGTAGAAACATCAGAGTTCCCTGGCCCAACTCTTCTAGAATATGCACAGCCCTGAATATGGAAAGAGAATAGACCTGAGAGCCTCACAGACCAAATTTGTAACTCTGGCTGAACCCTTGGGAGCAATGTAGAGCCCAGCGAGACACTTACCTGCCTGTGCTAGGAATCACCTACAGGTTGTGAGTCAACAGTGATGAGATGTCCTCTGTTCCTCTTGTTCACCACTGGACTCTCTCTCCCAGAATAGGGCCAGCAGAGAGGAAGAGCTGATGCCCGGGTGAGGAGGGAAGACCTGGTAGGGTGGTGCTGATGGCTGAATTAGACGACATTCTTAAAGCCCATGTCTTACTCCAGGTGATGAGTGGCTTCTTGGTGAAGGTCACTTCTACCCCACCCCCGCTCCCTCCAAACGTTAACATCTACATTATCTTTAAAAGTTCTATTCCTTATCTGTTTGTGCACCAGTTCAATATTAACGGTAGATTTATCTTCCCTGTAGTATCTGTAATAGAAGAGCTGCTTCCAGAAGACCTCCACATGGTGGTTTTCATTCTTTGGCTCACTCATCAATACCTACAGTGTGCCAGGCACTGGATCTAGAGGATCTGAGAGAGAAATAAATCATGGGTATTGACCTTGAATAGCTCACAACCAAATGGGAAAGATCATCCATTTTGTCTCCAGACTTTGTTTGCATTCACAGAACATACACGGTCTAATCAGCCTCCTGAGGCTGGGGAAACCTGGCTCATATTGGAGGGTCAAGCAGGCCTCAGAGACGTGGAATGTGAGATTGAAATGGCAAGAATCTCTCTCTTTTTTAAAAATTTATTTAGTTTAGTTTAGTTGGAGGCTAATTTACTTTACAATATTGTAGTGGTTTTTACCATACATTGATATGAATCAGCCATGGGTTTACATGTGTTCCCCATCTTGAACACCCCTCCTACCTCCCTCTCCATCCCATCCCTCTGGGTCATCCCAGTGCCCCAGCCCTGAGCACCCTGTCTCATGCATCGAACCTGGACTGGCAAGAATCTCTTCAAATGCCTAATGGAGTGGCTAGATTTTCAATAGAGCAAGTAGCACCTGAAAAGTAGGGAGGCAGAAAGGAGCACCATTTGTGGCACTGCTGGGTGCCGCAGAGGGCTTCAAGCCCACTTCGAGGATGTTAAGCACCGTTTCCAGATATTCCTGGAGGCCAAGACCTCCAGGACCAACGGGCCTTCCCTTTCCTAACAGCTGAGGTCCCACAACTGTGGAGTTGTCTGAGGATTTTTTCTTGTGCACTCTGCAACCATGCAGAATCCTAATCCATCCTTTCCCCAAATGTTTGGGCCACCCTGCTCTCCTTACCACCCCAGGGACCTCATCCATCAATTCTGCTGCTTTTCCCAAAACCCTGTTTCCACCTGGGACTCAGCTCAAAGTGTATAAGTGTCCGCAGGGACCAGAGTCGTTCGGGGCGGCTGCTGTCTATGCAGAGGCAGGGTCCTCACACTCCAGAGAGGGAAGTATGAAGGCTGTGGGCCAGGAGGCGTGCAGACTGGATCCTGTGTCCACATGGGTGGAGGCTGGTGCTCATTTCCCTGATTGCTCAGACTTGAGCCCTGCAGTGGGTCTGACCTGTGCCCACATCCCCTGGGAAAGTAAACCATCATCCCTACATGGGGTGTGGGGGTGAACCTGGAGGACATGTCCATGTGGTGCTCTTGCCCATGTGGTGGTTGCCACCACTCTGCCTCTTTCCAGGAAGCTACAGGGCAACATGTGGCTTCTCTGCACAGCATGTGTCTCTCCTGACTCTAGGCTTCTGTGCATCCTATGTCTGAGCCAGCGGAAACGTCTCCTTTCTGCCCTAGGACTCTCCACAGCCCAGGCTGCTGACTCATGCAGGTGGAAGCAACTCTTTTCTCTAACTGACATGTTCGTGTACCTCCTGTCTTCCAAGTGTCCCATAGGGTGGCTGTCTCCTTTTGAAGGCTGATCTTTTAGGGGAGGGGTCCCCGACCTCTGGCATCTAATGCCTGATGATCTGAACTGGAGCTGATTAAGAAAAAGTGCACAATAAATGTAATATGCTTGAATAACCCCCAAACCATACCCACCCTCTTCTGGTCCATGAAAAATTTGTCTTACACGAAATGGTGCCACAAAGGTTGGGGACCACTGTAAATTTAGGGGAAGGAAATATATGCATATAGAACCATTTCCAAAGAAACCTGAGAATATTAGTCTGCTATGATACATCAGAAAGCCAAACAATGCTTTATTTTTCTTGGCAACTGCACCCACCCCCAGCCTCTTTCCCAAGACCACCAGAGGTCCAAGTCTCTCCTCAAGGGCGGCAGGACCCTCTCCCACTGACCAAGAAAGGAAGTTGTGTTCAGTAATTTTCAGACTCACGAGAATGCTGTGGCCAGAGCCAGAGAGGAGTTCTGTGCGGGGAATCACAGAGATCTGCCTGGGCTGCTCTGGGGAGCTGTCTGGACCCTGCTATCAGTGCCCCTGTAGCTGAGGAGAAGCCCTCCTCCCCTCCTCCCCTCCCCCAGCAAAGCTTCCCCCGAACTCTAAACTTCCTGAGAAATGCGGACTCAAGCCCCCTGCCCCCGCCCAGCCCTCCATCAGCCGGGGCGTGGTCCAGCATCACCGTGGTAACAGTTGGGGAATGAGTCCCAGTCTAGCTGCCTGTGCAGGATGGCTGTGCAGTAAGAGCCCTCATCCTTATGGCAGGCACATTAATGCCAAGTTTGCTCATTCTAATTAATAACAGTCAGTAAACACCAAAGAGAGCTAATGATGATTACAGGCCGCAGCTCCTGCCTGTTAGCAAACACACACAGGCAGGTGGCCCCCTCCCTCCCAGGGAAGAGGCTTGGGCTGCGGCACCCGCCCTCCTCCAAGCCCTGCCCTGCCTGGAGTCCATCTTGGGTTACTCTTCTCCTGGATTCCTGGCCAGTAAGACAAGAATAAGGCCTGTGCAGGTCAGCTACATGGGAAGAATCCCTGGCTTTGAGAAAGAGGGCTGGGGGACAGGCCTGTGGGGCCTTTTGGATTCTCAGGCAGCGTTCCCTGGCACTGGGCATTAAACAAATTTTTCTATTTTTTCCCCCTGATTTTAAAACATATTTTTCCAGTTTCCAAAATAACTCAATTTGCTTTGAAAACGAAACAACTAAAGAAATGTGCATGGAAGGGAGAGTCTCCTTGGGTGGGGTTTGTGACTGGTGGGGCTGCCTGCATTTGCCACCCGGGGCTCCATCTCTCCTCTTGCCAGCTTCTGCTCCCATTCTGTGCCCTCCTCTGCCTGGTGCACACACGGTGTTACCCGACGACTGAATCATCCCTGTAAAGAACCCTTCACTCTTGGTCCGACAGGGCTCTTAACCCCTCCTCCAGCCCCAGTTCTATCCTCATCTCTGACTCAAGGGTTCTTCCCAAGGCCATATTCCAGGACCAAAAGGGAGAAATGAGTAGCACCCGCAGACCTGAAGGCACCCCATCTTGGAATGTTTTCTTCTTTGGGTCCCAGGGGTTGTGGCAATTAAACACAAGTATATAGATACCTGGGCATCCAGGCTGAATCTAAATTTGGAGCATGTCTTACTTCTCAAAACATTCCCGGACCCCATACCCCTAGGTGGATTTGAAATCTCCTCCTTGGAGAAGCTGTCAGCTCTCTGTTATGAATCCCCAAGCGGCCCCACAGCTGGACTGGGAAAATGGATCTCTGATCACCCAACTAAGTGATGATGCAGCTGTGGCAGAGGCTTGAGGGACAGAGCAGCCGCCATGCAGTCTGAATCTCGCTCACAGTTTGCTCTTTTGTTGGAAGACCTGGGCCCTCTCAATCTGTCATGTTTTTCTTTGCTCACCCCGTCCTCCTCCTTACAGACACTAGTTTATTTGGCTGCAAAGATAACGTTTCTTTTAGCACCTTCACTGCAATTCAGACAATACTTTCTTTCTCGAAGGACTGTTCAATCTACTCCACCCAGAAGTGTTTCTCTGAGAGTTTAAGAATAAAGAGAGTAGAAAGAACTATGAAAGTGGCTGTCTGCCATTTCTAAGGATGCTAATGAACAGATCCAAGTAAATAATAGGATGTGAGCCACCGACCTTATCTTCCTGTCATTTTAAATGAATGAGACCTTTACTTTGTTTCTTTTCTCTTTTTTTCCCTTTTATTTGTCTCCCTTTCTATGGCTATTAGTCTTTCTTCCATTTTTTTTCTCTATGATTTTTTTTTCACTCTCTCCCTCCTCTTGTTTCTCTCCTCTCCTTTTGACTAGAATAAGGAATTGAAGGGCATTTCTAAATTTGGTGCAATGCATTCATTCATCTGTCTGTTCACTCCAATAACATTCCCAGAGCTCTCACTTTGCATTCTTGGCTACTTTCTCAGAGCAGAGAGATGCATAGACCAGCTCTGCTCTGGAGCAGCCCTGACTCAGCAAGGGGAGAAAGGCACGAAGTCAGAGTGACTATTAAATACACGCAGCAGATGACAGGAGCCGCAAGAAGGTGAGGAGCAGGTCGATGGGGTCATGTCAGGGAAAACTTCATACAGAACGTGACACTTGGGCTGAATATTAAACTGTGTTGAGTCACCAGGTAGCAGGTGGGAGGCAGGGGCTGGTGGGATGATGGAATTTACAGGCAGAGGGTGCTGCCTGAGCAAAGGCGAGAGGCAAGGAACCCAGGTCCTGTGAGCGTTGAAAGAAGTATGACCCTACAGGGAGGGTGGAGATGAAAACCTACCCAGGAATGCTGCTAATTTTGAACATTAAGAACCTGGCAGAATACTGGAACACACACACGATGTTTGCATGTGGGAATGTATATATATATATATATATATTTTTTTTTTCATTTTTTAAAACTTTATGGCACTAGTGGTAAAGAACCCACTTGCCAATGCAGGAGACTTAAGAGACATGGGTCCAATCCCTGGGTCTGGAAGATCCCCTGGGGAAGGAAATGGCAAGCCATTCCAGTATTCTTGCCTGGGAAATCCTGTGGTTAGAGGAGCCTGGTGGGCTACAGTCCATGGGGTCACAAGGAGTAGGACATGAGTGAAGCCACTTAGCATGTGTGCACAATATACAGTTGGTTTACAATGCTGTGTTCATTTCTGCTATACTGCAAAATGATTCAGTTACACATAAATTCTTTCTTATATTCTTTTCCATTGATTTATCCCAAGATATTGAATAGAGTTCCCTGTGCTATACGGTAGGATACTGTTGTTTTACTATCCCTTCACTTTAAAATAAGTGAGTGTAAACTCTTTATATATTTCTTTAACAAAGTAAACTAGTCTGTGTTTACCTCTGGGTATCAGAGATTGGTTTTATCTTCTGTTAGGCGATGACCCTCAGTAGAAACCAGGCTCCCTGCTACTCCATGGGCAATTCCGCTCTGCCTGGGTTTGCCTTTCTTTCCCTGTTGTCCTGTTCATAGACATCTGCCTTTCCTTTTATATTCTGCATATCAGGGATTTCTGATGGGAATGAAAAACTGCCAGTCAGTCCTTGGTGGGTGATGTAAACCATGCCCCGTCTTCCAGACTGGGAGCCAGCCTTACCCCCTGCACCAGCTGATGCACCAGGCCGCCAGGCTGTTTCCACCAGGACCTTTCCCATCTGGTGTCACTGTGTTCCCTGGAATCAGGAGACAGCCAGTAGTCTCTGCAGCTGGGGGTTGAAATGAGCAACTTCATAAACCAGGAGTGACAGGTGCCACACTGGTCTCTCTGCAGAGCTGCCCAGAGCCCCTAGGAGGGGATGAGGAAGCAGCTGGCCTTTGGGGTGTGAGAAAAGCAAGAGGCACCTAGGAAGTACTCTCTCTGTTTCTTTCCTTGCTTCTCGAACTGTGCCTTTCTACCTCTCTGAGTCTGTCTCCCAGGCCTCAGACAAGACAGAGTGTGGGCCATCTCAGAAGGCAAGTGAGTGAGCAAGTATAAATCACTCAGCCATGTCCAACTCTTTGTGACTCCATGGACTATATCCCACCAGAATCCTCTGTCCATGGAATTGTCTAGGCAAGAATACCGGAGTAGGGGCCATTCCCTTCTCCAGGAGATCTTCCCGACCCAGGGATCAAATCCAGGTCTCCCACATTAAAGCAGATTCTTTACTGTTGGAGATACCAGGGAAACCCCAAAGCAAAAGACCCCCAAATATGGAGTGTTTAGATTTGTGAGCTGGGTAATTTCATAGGCTAATGAGTGGGAAGATTATTTCAACTATTTTGGGGAAAGGGCAAGGATTTCCAGGAATTGGACCACCATCCACTTTTTGACCCTTCAGAGTCAGCCTCAGAACTGCTGTGGCACCTATGGGTGTGTCATTTAGCTGATAAATGTTTATAATGAATGTATAGTGAGTCTCAAGATTTACTGGAAGTCAACTCATTCGCCATCTTGGACCCAGTTGGTTCTATGTCCTGTCCTCCAAAGTTGTCATTTTTTAAAGTTTGTGCTCAGCCTTCCAGTCTCCTTTTCACACCCAGGTCACATCTATCCTGGATTGGTTGCTCTTGGATTCTGTGCGTCAATCCCATTTCCTCTTTGGAAGATCGTTGGAGGTGGGAGGCAGGATTTACAAGTCATCAGGAGCTCTCAAACCTCGTAGCACACTGCTAGGCCGTAGGCGGCTAGGAGGCATTGGAATAAGATCAGAAACTTGTTTTCAAGATCAAACAAAAAAAGCATGAATTTCAGAAAGAGACAGGTATAGGTTCGAACTCAGCCTCTACTACGGATCAATTGATCTTGGGCAAGGTCTGAATTTAAAGGAGCTTCTTTTTCTGTAACAATAAAATAGGGATAGTACTACTTCTCTGAGAATTTTAGGGACTGTTGAATTAGAACATAAAGGAAGGAACTCGGGGTCTGAATATTATTAATACTAGGTAGTTGAGACATCTTCCTTCCTTCCTGAATCTTTGCAAGAATTTTTTTTCCCCTTTTGGACATAAACATGGTTTGCCTCCACCGCTGCTTTCCCCTACTACATTTTTTTCTAAGTCAACCCCACGCAGGAAGAAATAGCCTCCAGGCAGCACATCCATCCAGGTGATGCCTCCAGGAGTGAGTCAGGAGAAGGAAGAGAAAGAATTTTATAAAAATATATCTGTCTCCCTAGAAGAGAGGGGTAAAGCTTGATCAGCTTTTATATTCATGGTGCTTTTTTTTTTCTCCTCGGAGACTCAGTGTATATAAATGTAAAATTACAATAATTATGATAACATTCAGATTAACGGTGCTCCTGACAAGGCTTCAGGAAGTACAGAAGTTTACTGATTCCCACTGGAGTCCTTTTCTACCCTAACTGACTTCTCCATTCTAATCCAGGGGAACTGCTTGGGGGAAGTAGGGGTGCAGAGACCAGAGGCTGACCCCTTGGTGCTTTATTTATTCACATAGAATACATCAAATACCTCCACTGCCTCTAGGCCCCTTAGTGTATCTAAAACTAGCAGTAAGTGTGCGCATTAAATGAAAAGAAGTAAGCCAACAGCAAACTTTCACTGTGGACCAATCATTTCAAGTCAGTTGCCAGATAACTGGGAATTTGAAACACAGAGACAGTGAAGAGTTTTACTGCTGTAAAAATCTATAGTAATAAAGGAGTTCATAGCTAATGATCTGATTGCCCTCAAAATTGGGGGTCCTTGAGGCCAGAATTCATGTCTCATACATTTTTGTTTCATAGATGGCGCTTGTGCATAGGTGATAGTTGAAAGAAAGAATGAATGGGAATTCTCTGGAGGTCCAGTGGTTAAGACGTCCACCTACAATGTGAGTGATGCAGGTTGGATTGCTGGATGGGGAGCTAAGATCCCACATACCTCTCAACCAAAAACCAAAACATAAAACAGAAACAATATTATGATGAATTCAATAAAAACTTTAAAAAATGATCCACATCAAAAAAAATCTCTTAAAGAATAAATGAATGAACAAGCAGAGGCATAGAAACTCCTTGTCTCCACCATTCACTACTGTTCTTAGTGTCCAAAAAGAGACAGCAAGAAAGTACAGTAATTATTCAAAGAAGGAAGATGGGAGAAGGAAGCTTTCTCCCTTTCTGGAATATTCTTGATACTGGTCTAGAGTTCGACAGCAGAAGCATGGATGGAAGAAGTATGGGGGTTGGAGCATTTAATTAGAAAAGAGCATGCATTTATCTGGGATGGTGCCTTGGAATATTGCAATCAAGTGAATAAAGAAATACATGTCTGGGGCCACATCCCTGTTGTTGTTCAGTCACTCAGTCATGTCCAACTCTTTGTGACTCCATGGACTGCAGCACACCAGGCTTCCCTGTCCTTCGCCATCTCCCAGAGTTTGCTCAAACTCATGTCCATTGAGTTGGTGATGTCATCCAACCATCTCATCCTATGTATAAGAAACTCCAGGCAGAAATACATAAGAAAGTGAATCAAGGGTTCCTGACTGCTTACAAGATGTCAGGCACTAAGCTGAACCTTTCATATTTCTTATCCCACCATGAGTCATAGAGCAGTGATGACATCCTTCGTTTCCCAGGAAAAACAAAACAAAACAAAACAAAACTGACCTGAGGATGGGAAATAGTGCCCCCAGCCACAGCAAGCTGTGTTTTCTGTACCAAAAACTTTCTGACACCACGCACTCCCTTGCCTTGGACGCCAAGGACAAGCTCCACTGGAGGTCATTCAGTCCTTTCATGCAGCCTTTCAAAAGTCTTCATTAGCGAAGAGCAGGGAAGTGGTGAGGGGTGGGGTGGGAGGATAAAATATTCACAGGAGGAAATTAAATTCTGCCCCAAAGATGATTAACATCTAACACTAACAATGAGGTCCCATCCTTCAAGTGACAACACGTGATGTAAGGGGGTGTCCTTTCATGGACACCGCTGCCCATCATGAATTGTGTCAGTAGAGTTGGGCCTGTGAAAATGTCCATTTCCTGTCCTATGGGCGGGCCCACGTGCACAGGAGAAGTGCTTGTGTCACTCCAGGGAAGCATGGGGCTCTGGATGCGAGGAGACAGGGATCCACACTGGCCAAGGGAGCAGGGAGACTACAAGATAATCACGAGGACAATAGACAGCTGCATTAAATATTTACTATGTGTCAGCTCTGCTCTGAACACATTACCTGAAATATATTAATTAAACTTCAAAGAAAAAAAAAAGAAAGCCCTATGAAATAGACATTGTTCGACCTTTTTAATTGAGAGAACTAAAGAAAAAAAAGAAATGAGGGAACTTTAGATGTGAAGCTTCATTTGTGAATGCTACGGGCTGGCAGCAGCAGAGCCTAGATTCAGACCTAAGCTTTTTATTCTGGAGTCCTGTCTTGTAGGAGAAGGAAATGGCCACCCGCTCCAGTATTCTTACCTGGGACATCTCCTGGGCAGAGGAGCCTGGCGGGCTACAGCCCATGGAGTTGCAAAAGCATCAGGCACAACCTAGTGACTAAACAACAATGAGATAGATGCTAAGGTTCACCCACAGGATGGAGGTGGAGGGGAGGAGGAAGGTTAGGGAGGGTGAAGAGAGGAGAGAGGGAGAGAGGACAGAAAAGGAACCTACCAGCATCAGGAGCTGGTGAGCCTAGAGTCACATCTGTCTCATACACAGCCAGTGGGACTGCAGATTGGGACAGTCACTTTGGGAAAGAGTCGCCTTTATGTACCAACGATAGGAACACCGTATGACCCAGACATTATACTCCCCCCTTATAAGAAATGTATGCATACATGTTTCAGGAGCTGTGTGGCGATGTTCCTGACCAGGTTGTTTAAAATCGCTGCAAAATGGAAGCAGTGGAATGTCTATCACGTTGGAGGGAAGACATCCATTGTGGTCCCTTCGTTCAATGTGACGTAAAACAGCATTGAAAATTAGTCAATTCTAAGTGTACTTAATGAGGATAACTTACACACATCTCACCAAGCTGCAGTATCCAAAAGAACACACACTGTGTGACATCACAAAGCAGACAAAATTAAATTCTTGTTTTTAAAGATGCAGACTTAGGTGGCAAAACAGAACAAAAACAAATGAACAAAGCCAAGTTAGTGGTCATGATAAAGTTTCAGATGGGGTACTGTTCAGCAGAAGGGGAATATGGGTGGGGAAGAGGCACCGGGGTTCTGGATGCTGCCTGGGTGATGGTTACCAGGGCATTTAGTGAACAATAATTCATCGAGTTGCACTTCTATGCTTCATGCATCCTTTTTATTTATATTCCACAGTTTTTTAAAAGATTTTTAAAAAATCTAAATGAGAACAGAGACCAATTCTGCTTGCCTGAGTGTTCGATGAACTTACAGCCATCCACCAGACAGCTTGACCAGAAGGCCCACGGACAGCCTCAGCTCTAAGGGTTGTGATCCCCACTCATCCCTCTGGCCTCCAATTCTGCTCCTTCCTTTGTGTTCCCTAATGTGACGGATGGTGAGGCCATCTTATCTTAGAAACGGGCAAGTTATTTGGTCTCCTCCTCCCATTTTGTCATGTCCAACTTTTGTATGTGTGTGCTCAGTTGCTCAGTCATGCCTGACTTTTTGCAACCTCATGGAATGTAGCCTGCCAGCCTCCACTGCCCATGGAATTCTCCAGGCAAGAATACTGGAGAATAATGGTTTGCCCTTTCCTCCGCCAGGGGATCATCCTGACTCAGGGATCGAGCCCACAAGATGAGGCAGTCCTCAAATGTGAATCTTACTAGGTTATATCATACTTTTAATGGATTCACCATTTCTCTCATCTATAAAATCAAGTTTTGACCTCTCTGTGCGGCACATACAGTTATCTTAGCCCTAACACCTACGTATGGTTTCATCCCCATTTCCCATGAGGCTGACCACTTGCTATTTTAAATCCTCTTAGCCCATGTGCCTGCTGTTTCCTCTGCTGCCAGTAGCTTCATTCTCATTTTTGCCTAGTCAGTCCCACTCATTTGTCAATAGTTCAAAGCTCAAATCAAATGGCACCTTCTCTACGGATGCGTGTCTTCCTGACGTTAGATCTTGTAAGGGGTTTTCTTCCCTCTTTTATACTGCTCTGATAGCTTGGACTAAGCTGTGACTTAACATACTCTCTGGACATGGTGTGCTGACAGATATGTCTCCTCACCATATCACGTGCACCTCTAAACAGCTTTGTTACCTCTATGTCCATGGTTCCTAGAACGATGTCTGGCATAACATGTGATCTCAGTCAGTCACTAAATGACTGAGTGAGCAGTGAATGACTTGCAGGATGACACTGCGATGGTCCGAGTGTCATTGTGAAGATGGGTCCCTCTAGTATTTGGTGGTGTAGCCCTTGTTGACCAAAAGCAACCCTTAGTCACTTAACGACTTTTGGCACACAGGGAAAATGAAGATCTTCAGGAATCAAGAAACTTACAAATGAGTACCGCTACAAACATGCATGCATGCCCATTCAGTTGTGTCCAACTCTTGATGACCCCATGATAGCTCACCAGGCTCCCTGTCCATGGGGTTCTCCAGGCAAGAATACAGGAGTGGGTTGCCATTTCTTACTCTAAGGGATCCTCCCAACCCTGGAATCAAACCCTCATCTCTTGCATCTCCTGCATTTTCAGGTGAATTCTTTACCACTGTGCCACCTGGGAAGCCATTACTACAAATACTCTTTCTACATACAGTAGACAAAGCTTACTCAGGTCACCTTCAAACACATACACACACAACTCTATGAAGGGATAACCCATCAATACAAAAGAATATAGGATCTACTTCTTAACACTCTATTCTTCTAACTTCTCCTAGCTTTTCCATTTCTCTGGACCACTGTCTTAGAAAGTTCACAAGTGAAAAGCAAAAACATTTCTAAGATTAAGTTATACATTAACACTACTTTGCTATGTACAAAGAGCAGTTAAGCTTCAATTCAGTGTTTTGAAATCACATGGACTGTTTTTCCCTTATTTCTTTGAGAAACCCAGTCTGGGTGTGTTCTGCTTGTCCTTCGGAAGGGCAGGGCCTCCCAGCCTCCTCCTGCCTGGGGAATGGAGGCTGTTGACAGCATGGCAGCTACCCCACTATTCTTTCTAATTAAACCACCCAGGGTGCCTCTGGGTGACCAGCTTAGGAAGGTGTGAGAACCCAGCTCTTTTAAAGAAGTCATGAATTTATTTATTTTTTTAAAATTTTTAATAGAAGATAAAATTAATTTTAATAGAATTTATTTTTATTTTTTTAATTGTTTTTGCCATACACTGGGTTAAATACATATTGGCCCCTTAATAAATTCAAGGGGCCAATATGTATTTAACCCAGTTAGTTCTATGCATCATGAATATATGGGGAAAAAGTGAAAGAATTAGTCATTCAGTCATGTCCAACTCTTTGTGACCCCATGGACTGTACCCTACCAAACTTCTCTGTCCATAGGATTGTCCAAGAAAGAATACTAGAGTGAGCTGCGTTTCCTCCTCCAGAGAATCTTCCTGACCCAGGGATCCAATCAGGGTCTCCTGAATTACAAGCAGATTCTTTACCTTCTAAGCCACCAGTGAAGATAGATACAGATGTTTTAGACCAACCTGTGGTCAAAGTCAAGTTTCTCCTCGTGCCATTTTCTTTGTTTGTTTTGGTTGGTTCTCAGGGGAAACATGGGATAAACTGAGTAGAGTTCCATTAGACAAGGTGGTCCCTTGGCCTTTATGATTAAACTTATTTTGGAGATGGTCTTCTAAGGGTGAAAATATTTGAAAGTCATTGGTAGTCCCCAAGTTTTTCTTGGTGTGGTTTGTCAAGCAGAGACCTCCAGTACAGAAGAATTAACTAATGGTCCTGAACTGCCTGTTTGTCCCCCAAGTTTCTGGCCTGTGACAAAACCAATTACAGGTAGATTAGCAATGAATGAGGTGCTTCCCTTTAGCTCAGATGGGAAAGAATCTGCTTGCAATGCAGAAGACCTGGGTTCGATCCCTGGGTTGGGAAGGTCCTCTGGAAAAGGGAATGGCAATCCACTCCAGTATTCTTGCCTGGAGAATCCCATGGGCAGAGGAGCCTGGAGGACTACAGTCCGTGGTGTTGCAGAGTTGGACACGACTGAGCAGCTAACACTAATACTAGCAGTGAGTAAGTACAGAACTGTCTCAGAATATTTCCTATTTTTCATTTTTTTGACTGTCCTGGGTCTTCATTGCGATGTTCAGCTTTTCTCTAGCTGTGTACATGGGCTTCTCCTGTCATGGAGCACAGTCTCCAGAGCACACGGGCTCAGTAGTCACAGTATGAGGGCTTCTCTAGTTGCTGTGTCCTGGCTTGGTTGTCCTGAATCATGTGGGCTCTTAGATCCCTGAC
The DNA here is from genome assembly GCA_007570785.1 of Antilocapra americana. NCBI lineage: Eukaryota > Metazoa > Chordata > Mammalia > Artiodactyla > Antilocapridae > Antilocapra > Antilocapra americana. The sequence goes on from ML661322.1 coordinate 1,952,061, forward strand.
CAGGGATGGAATCCGAGTCCCCTGCATTGGAAGGTGGACTTTCAACCACTGGACTGCCAGGGAAGCCTCTAGGAACATTTCTCTTCACTCACTTTCATCCGTCTGTCCCAAGCCAATTGTCAGCTTTGGTTTTCAGACAGTGTCTGGGAAGAGGAGCCTTTGGAACTCTTGCCCAGGCAGGAAAGGTCCCTGCTCCTGCCTCCTCTTTCCTCTCTTAAGAAAATGACAGTGCCCTGGGGCCCAGAGCATACTTTCCCTGCCAGCATTGGCTCCTTAGAGCAGGACATTTTTAAACGCCAAGCAGCGGTAATGCACTTTGAGCCCCCAGTCCCAGACCTCTAGGCAGCAAAGAAGGAAGAATTCCTTATGCAGAGGGGCAAAGACCCTGTCTCTGGGTGCCTCCAGCTCCACGCACACACCTCAGGGGAGGTGAACCAGCCTCCAAGCGACCAAAGTTTAAGGAAAGCCTTTGCTTTCACCAGGAAATGCTGTTTGAGTGTCCAGTGGGAGAAAGTCTGTGTTGTGAGAGCTTCATGGTAGAGAACATATCCTTAGGGCTTAAGATAACAGACAAACAGACACCAAAGGCTGGGAACAAGCGTCAGAGCCACACAAGGTGCCAGGAGAGAAACAAGGATGCCTCTGATGTCACCCTCCGAGTGATATTGTTGTTCAGTCGCTCAGTCGAGTCCGACTCTTTGTGATCCCACGGACTACAGTACTTCAGGCTCCTTTGTCCTCCACCATTTCCCGGAGTTTGCTCAAACTCATGTCCATTGAGTTGGTGATGCTATCTATCTCATCCTCTGTCACCTCCTTCTCCTCCTGCCCTCAGTCTTCCCCAGGGTCTTTTCTAAGAGGTGGCCCTTCACATCAGGTGGCCAGAGTATTGGAGCTTCGGCTTCAGCGTTAATCCTTCCAGTGAATATTCAGGGTTGGTTTCTTTTAGGACTGACTAGTTCAATCTCCTTGCTGTCCAAGGGACTCTCAAGAGTCTTTTCTAGCACTACAATTTGAAAGCATCAATTCTTTGGTGCTCAGCTGTTTTTATGATCCAGCTCCCGATCAGTTCCCCACATCCAAAATCAGTCCACTAAAAAAGTCATCACCACCTCCTTCCCTAATCCCCAGAGGGCAGCAGGTAGCAGAATGTCATTCATCACTGTAAATTTGGGCAAACAACCTGTTATATATAGATTATATTAAAGGCAGGGTATTATCACTTCATACTTCAGATTACACTCTTATTGGAAATGGTATTTAATAATGGATAAGTTAGAATGTCTGGGTTGAAAGCCTGGGTCTGCCACTTACAAGTTGTGACGCCTTGGGGAAATGACTGCAGCTCTCTGTCTCAGCGCCCTCCTCTGTGTGGCGGTGGGGGTAGGGAAGGCGTAAGACCTGCATCTGTCTCATCAGGAATTTTCAGAAGGAAGTGAAAAAATCTGTGTATCTGAGGAGACCAGGCTGTCAAAACTAGAGACTGTCATCACTAATTATTGTATCTTCCTATGTGGAAGGGGAGTCAGAGCACTCATGATGGGATGACTTCCATGCTCTCTTGATATATATATGTGTATGTGTGTGGCTACAAAGGAAAATTTCAGGTGACTGGTAACTTAGCCTCTTTTTAATTAATTTTTCTTGGAGCATAGTTGCTTTACGATGTTGTGCTGGTGTCTACTGTGCAGCAAAGTGAATCAGCCATAATAAACACAAAGCCCTCCCTTTGGACTTTCTTCTCATCCAGGTCACAACAGTGCATTAAGTAGAGTTCTTTGTGCAGTACAGTAGGTCCTCATTCATTATCTATTTTATCAGTAGTACGCATTTACCTATCTATTTTATCAATAGTATATATATGTCAACCCCAATCTCCCAATTCCTCCCACTCCCATTATCCTCCCCCTGCCCACTCCCTCGCACATAACTTAGATTATAAATCATAAATCAGTCTATCATGATATGCAGGAGCAGCTCCTTCTAGTGTTTTGAAGCAAATTATTTTCTCTGGGTTTCCCAGAAAGGGAAGCTGTGCACAGCTGGAGCCCTCGGGCTGTGCTTTGTGGCTCCGTGTTGGTCTGTGTGGTGGGCTAGTGGGTCCAGAAGGGGCAGGCTGAAGCCAGGCTGGGGTGCTCTGAGTGCTGGGAGAGGCTTCAGAGGACAGAAAAATCCATCCCAGAGGCGATTGTGGCGACCACTCTTCTTGAAGCAAGTATGTAGATGAATCATCTCTCTCCAGCTAAGCCAGTGACCTTGGGAGAGAAAAACAGGCTGTGTATGGTGTGCAGCAAGTGACTGGGCACTTGTCTTGTGGCTGAGATGTGGGTGCCACCAGTGGGGTGTTCTAGGCAGAGTGGGCTGGCTCAGAGGAACGGGGAAGGAGGGTGGGATCCGCAGAACCCGGGCCATGACCTCCATCTCTACGTGGACTTGACCCCTGAGAGCCACCTTAGCTCTCTGTGCTCCAGGCTCCTCGTTTGAGAACACAGTGGAATCGAGAATCCTTTTTTTACAGATGACAAAGGATTCTCATCTCTGTGAAAGCACACCTCTCCCATCGTCACGACTGAATTATACTGTGAAGATCTTCCACACTTTTAATGTTCATACACCCTCCTCCTTTGGGAAGCCTAGGCTCCCTGACCTAAAACCAGTAATAGACTTATTTTTTAGTTCTACTTGTGAAGCACATTTAAAAATTAAGTTCATCATGTTTTATCAGCTTTATGATGCACAGAAGGTTATGGGTCTGTGCTTTGCAATGTCACCTTCCTGAATGTAGGGGATTCTGTGGTTGATTCATCTGATGCTCTGAGGCTGCTCATTGTGGTGGCTTCTCTTGTTGCAGACCATGGGCTCTAGGTCATGGGCTTCAGTGGTTGTGGTCCCTGGGCTCTAGAGCACAGGCTCAGCAGTTGTGGGGCACTGGTTTAGTTGCTCTGAGGCATGTGGAATCTTCCCGGATCAAGGATCAAACCTGTGTCTTCTGCATTGGCAGATGAATTCTTTACCCCTGAGCCCCCTGGGAAGCCCTGCTTCCCTTTCTTTGCTGTAATCCTTCTTTCTTAATATCTATAGGAAGAACATGGTATGATTGCTTTAATAAAGTTGTCTCAACTTTATTATATTCCTGACCCTTAAGAAGTTTGTATTTAAAACCCAGAGGTAGAAAGTGTAAAATAATACCTTAGTTTCAAAGGCCATTATAATTGAGTTTTGTGTTAGTCAAGAAAAAAATGCTTTAACAAGGGAAACTCCAAACACAATGGCTTAATCCAGGTAGAAATATATTTCTCTCTCATTTTGGTAGATGGCCTAGGACTGGTAGGGTGATCTTGACAGCCACAGCCTTTAACTCCAGTTCCATAGTGGCTGCTTCAGCACCTGCCATCACACCTGTAACCCAACCAGCAGAGAGGAATAAGGAAACGAGAGAACCACACTTTCATTCTTTCCAAAAGCATGACCTGAAAATGACATCCATCACCTCTGCCCTCATCCTATTGGAAAGAACAATGTCCCATGGAGACCTAACTGCCTCACTGGATAGAAAATGTAGACCACCCATTAAAACAGGAAGATATAATATTAGTGAAAACTATAATTTTCTGCCACAGCTTGCTAGTGACCCACCAGGACTCAAATTCAGGTGTTCTGACGATGTGTATGGTATTATTTCAAACATAAATCAGCAAGGTAAAAAACAACGACTTGGCCCCCCAAATGAATGAACACAGTTGCTGTACCACATGTGTTTAGAAGACCCTCTAGGTAAAAGTCACAGATAAATCCTGTGCTTCAGCTGATCTTCGCAAATCTTAGACAGAAGTGACTTTGCTTTGCTGTCACAATTTTGCTCGGTCTTATCTTTCATGGGAGGTTGGGGAGTTTTCCACTTTTCTAGATGAAAAGCCCTGGTTTTCCTCACTTAGAAATTATAGAGATAGTTGCAACTAACATATATCTTCTTACGCAAACATAGTTGCAGAAATTTTGATTCAAAAATCTATTATACAGGGTCAGGACCAGAATATATGTTCCAACATGCCATACATTCTCTAGTAATCATATACTGTTTTTTCTTTTAGAAACAATACTTAGAAGTCAGCTTATGGTATAACATCCAAGGAAGGGAACCTTTTGTGGAATTTATTTTCCATTAAATTTTTGTTTGGTTGATGCCCTGTATGCCAGAAGAAGCTATCAGCCTCTTCTTTCCTTCATTATTCTTCTCGTCCCTCCCTCCCCCCTTCCTCAAGTTGCATCTTTTGAATATGAAAAGCTATATTTAATGCTTAATATATTCTTCCTGGAAAAGCTTTAAGGCCATCTTCATAAACACCACCATTTCTTATTTAATAAACAATCGCTGTCTCATTAAATGTAAATGAGTTCTTTATCCTTAGCTGTATTTGTTGAATCTATTACTTACTGTGTTTACCAATTTTGTTTCCTTTGGCTGGAAAGCTTTCTGTAAACTACTCATAAATATAAAGTTGAAATGAAGGCATTTTCTCTATGTCGAAGCACCTGCATCAGGAAGCTTTGAACAGCCCTTTCCTTAAAGTCTGCTGTCTTTCCTGCCCCCTGGAGAGAGCTTGGAACTCCTGCTTCAGGCCATCTGACCCTTATCTTTTATCTCTCAGGAATGCCTATGCCTGCCATCCTTGGGTTGGAATCAGAGGACTTGCTGCAGGTAGTAAACAAGTGATCATGGAAAAGCACAGCACAGCCTGTCTTTGGCCGGGTGGAAAATGAGTTCTCCGTAGTAGTGGCAGCATTTGGCACTTTGATTCACTCGATCCTATCGTGTCCAGGTTTCCTGGCTTCTAGGGCATGGAGTAAGGCCCATCTGTTCCAGCAGGCTTTCCCTGATTAGATAGGATGCTTGGCAAACAGAGTCTCAGATAATGGATATTTGAATATTTTTGTAATTTCCATGCTTGCGCCTAACAGCTTAGCAGTTGGCCCTATGTTTAAAGAAAATGGATAATAATCATGAGTAATGTGGCAATTTCCATTCAAAAATTTCAAATGGTGCTTAATTAAATCTTCCAATAACATTTGGAAGCAAAGGTTCAGCCTGCCCATGTTGTAGTCATGCAGGAAAAAAGAGGGAGAGGATGGAATCTTCCAGAACTAGTGGTGGGGAGACCAACCCAGGCACAGGAGCTGGAACCAGGCACTTCATCACAGCCCTTATGTCAACGGTCCCTGAACTTCTTGACATCAGGGACCAGTTTTGTGGAAGACGATTTTCCACAGACGGGGGTGGGGTTGGGGGATGGTTTCAGGATGATTCAAGTGCATCGCATTTATTGATTACTTTATTTCTATTATTATTGCATCAGCTCCACCTCAGATCTTCAGGCATTAGATCCTGGAGGTTGAGGACTCCTGATCTAGATCGCCCTCCACAGCCAGCCATTCCCATGAAACTGACTGCTAGGAGGCTCCTTAGCATCATCATGTATTTCCACAGCATCTATTAGAAAGGATGGAACACCCCAGTTGAACGCCTAGGGGTGTGAGGCAGATCTAGAAGGTTGTTCTGCTGACCCTGTCCTCATAAGACTTCCTACTGTCCAGCTCACAGGGATGGCTGCTGGCTGCCAGTGGCCTCATTTGGAGCTGGTCCTGGATTACAGAGCATCCCTCATCAAACTCTTCCCACCATGGATACTTATTTTAATTTTAAATATCTTCCATTGTAGCAGCGTTCTTGAGCTCTCCTTGGTAACTTTTAATGTCCAAAACCCCACTGATAATAACAGCAAAGAATCTTAGTATCTGGAAAGAATTTGGAAGTCTTCCATTTAGACCGATCATTTTAGAAATAGACCCTGTGTCCCATTCTCGACTCACCCAGAGGCTGTACATTTACCTTAATTCACGTCAGCAGTTTGCATCCGAGCTTATCCTGGTCTGGAGACTCCCAGTCCAGTGACCTTTGGTTTCAGCATTGCAAATGGATTTTTCGTCTGTTGAAATCTGAATCTATTTTTGTTTCTTCAGTTCCTGCCGGGGGACAGGTAGGAGGAGGAATGATATAGGACAATTTGTCAGCATCCTACTTTTGTTCACCGTTCCTATCACATTGGGGCGTTACTCGCCACCCCTCACGTTCCCTCGCTGCATCCCCCTGGGCTCCATTGGCGCCTTTCCTCTTCTCTTCCTCTGGTCTCATTTTCCCTACCTGTAAAATCAGGTGAATAGGATTTACCCTTTCCCCTCTAGGGATGTTTGAAGATTGATAGCATGTCAGGGAAAAGACTGGATTTATTAGAATTTTGCAATATCCCATTTAAACAGAGAAGACTCCACAGGGAAAAGAAATTCGAAATAACTTTCTCTTATATTATTTTTAAAGTTCATCATTTCCCTTCATATAATTATCAGTATTGGTCTGACTCTACCACAATTTAAAGTCTTTTATAAAGGTCTAGACTGTTCCCAAGGAAGTCGGCCATGCACTAAAGCAGGACAGAGAGAGGGATGATACAGTGAGCCTGGCCTGGGGACCGAGAGCCCTGTCACGCTGACTTATGATGGATGGAGGGGGAGTCTATTTCTCAACCACAGTGGGGGGAGGTAACGTGTAAAGAAAGATGCAACTGTGAGTCTCTGGGTGATCCATCTTGCAACAGATAAACTCTCAGAAGCTGCAGTTCAGGAGAGAAGAAAGAAAGAAGTGAAGAATCAAATTCATTATGTGAAGTTTAATCTCATGAGGAAATATCAAAATATGTCAATAGCACCCAAGACAGGAGGGTGGGAGAGAGGGTGGGGAATTTGCTGATGGTGTTTGTCAGCTGCTAAACCAGGCGTGCAGGCAGCGAGGCACTGGGCTCCGGGGCTCCGACTGCAAACAACCTTCCCAACCGACTCCACAGGAGGCCAGGCAAAGCTGAGGGCATCTCAGGCAGAATGAAGCCAGGGGATTCAGCAGACATGGGGGACCTATCTGAAGGCTCTACTTCCTCTGCAGTTCCCCTTTACATCCCTTTCTTTGTGTTTCTCATGTTCAGGCTCTGCATCAGGGTTGGGTGTAAACAATCCCATGAGAAGTATGGCAAGGAGCTTTCTCTCTAAGAACCTTTTGCCATCATGTCTTCCCTGACCACTCCCTGTTCATTTCCAAATTAATTTCAACAGGTACTGCCTTAGCACAAGCAGTCCAACTCTTGCAAAGGAAATTCATAGCTTGGGGAATTTCTTTCCTGTCACTTTAAGCATGCTTCTTGGAGTGAAATTCTCAATGTCCTGCACAGACACGAGGCACCAGCCAGCTCCTTCCTCCTCCTGTGCAGATCTGACCCCTCCAGCACTCCAGAAGGAGAGGCAGCAGAGGTGTCCCCACCTCTAGGCACGGAGGCAGGTTTTGCAATTTCAGTCTCCTTCCCACTCCTCATTCCCACAGTGACCTTGGGCAAATCGCTTTCACCTCCCTGGGCCTCAGTTTCCACATCTGGAGAGCTGAGATAATAGCTACCTGCCTCCTGGGGGGAGTCTGCGGGGCTTAATTAATTAATGTTTGGCAAAGCTTCCAAGACCTTTGCTCAAAAGAAGCCTTGCGAGCACAAATTATTATTATTATATCACAGAAGCCTTAACTCCAATTTTGCTGCTAAGGCTAATGATTCTTTCTTTCCCGAAGACAAAAAAAAATATATTAATTTTAACTCCAAGTCATTTATCAGGTAGTGGGGAAAAAATTCTTCATTTGTCAAGGACAACGCTGTCTAAATAGAATTTCCAGTAGCCCCTCTCGGGGGAAGGTTGCAAGAAAATCTTTGTATTTTGCCCTCTTCCTCAGGCACCCTCTGTCTGTGCCCTTCTCCTGTCCCTGTTCTCCGCTCTCTCTCTGGGTCAGGGTGCTAGCCCGGGTGGGCCAGGATGACCCTTCTGCTGAATGCGCTTTTGATTTCCTGGACTGTGGGGTCCTCACAAGGGTCCTGGTCTCCACCCATTGCCCTTTAAGCAGCTGACCGTCCAGCTCTGGCTCAGCATCGAAGCCAAATGCCAAGTATTTTTAAGGAATCAGACTTTATTCAGTACCCTTGGATCAATTTCAAATAACTGGGCACTGTCACTATTAAAAGCATCAAACTGATTCACGGTGTCAAATGACTCCCTCCCCTGAGACAGTGGCCCCCTGTTTTCCAATGGGATAAAAATAATGTGAGGCGCTGGCATCTGTTTTCTTGCTTTCCTGTCTGTCCCTGAGGCTTGATGGGCTGCCTGGCTCCCCACCCCAGTTCTCATCCACCCCTCCAGCAGGTTTCCAGGGCTTCTTCCCTGTTTCTCAAAACAACATTCCAGGGCTCGTGTGCCACTTTGCTGCAGGTCAGTCAGGGACATTCCTGGTCCCTGTCCTCGCCCTGCCAGGGAGGCTGCGTCACCCAAAGTCAGATCAGGAACATCTCAGTGGGGCGCCCAGTGAGTGTTCTGTGCAAAGCTTTTCCTCCCAGACCTGGATGCCCCCTGTTGCTGTGTGAGCTGTCAGAATCCAAAGGCTAGTGATGATTCCATTTTACTGAGAAGGAAACTAAGGATCGAAAAATAGCTTTCCACCTGCTCTCCTTCACCCGGGTACAGCCAGTCCTGACACGGCAGCCCTGGCCCAAGTCTTCACTTGAACACTCTCCGCTATTGAAGAACATTCTTACCATAGGCACACCACACACACACACACACACACACACACACACACACTCATCTACTTACACACACAGTCTCAACTAACACACATATAATCATCAGCTCACACATATACATTCACACACATAACCTCATCAACTCTCTCACACACATACCCAGAGCCTTATAAACTCACACATACACACACTTTCATCAGCTTACACACACAGTCTCAACTCACATACAAATATATAAGCATCAACTCACACACAGACCTGGGAATGCCTCTCCCTGTGTTCCGCTCAGACCCGGGAGTCCCTCTTGCCATGTGTCCCCATACCTGGGTGTTCCTCTCCCTGTGCCCTCCCTCAGACTTTGGTGGTCCCTCTCCCTGTGTGCCCTCACTGCCCAGGGATCATTCGATGGTTAACATTCTCCGTGCTTGGTGAATATCTGTGTCTTCACGGCTCCTTCCCCTTCTTATCTAGAAGCATCTTGAGAACAGTGCCTGGCCCTTCCTTGGCACTAAATAAATATTTAATGAACGAATGTGTGAGCAAATAAGTGCCTCTCTGTTTCACGTTTTTAGAGCAAAAATTAATCATACATTTGATGTATTTTGCATGTGTGCTAGAAACATATCTGAGCAGTCTCCATTGGGCCTCTTGTCCCTGCGGGCGCTCTGCATGTTGCTTCTGATAAGCGCGGTCCAGTACATCTTGCTGAAATCTCCACACTCCCTCTGTTCCAGCAAGGCTACAGGCGTGTTGTAGTGTCTACCTAATCAGTCAGTACTCAAGAGAGACCTTGATGCCTATGCCAATTCGTCTCCATACGCAGCAAGTCCTACCTTTGTTCTACCTTCAGTCCTGGCAGCCCCAAGCTAGAAAACACTGCATCTTCGAAGAAGATGGGTAGCCTCTGTGTACAAGCCCAGACTGAAGTGGCTGGGAAGGGAAATGTGATGTCGATAGAAGATGATATTATTAGAAACCTGTTAAATGGGTTCCTGGTGCGTGCTTTTCACATCTCTCCCTTCAAGAAAACCGCCCCACACCGTGACTCATTTTGTGCAGTCAATACAATCCTGATAAGACCTATCACAGCACTCACGGTGTGGGAAGAAATTAAACATTTAGGGGACTCCTCCCGAGCCACGCTGATTGAGCTAGAAGGATGCTGCTATGTTGACAGAGGCATTTGTCTGCTCTTGCAAGCTAGTAAGTCTTCCTGGCAGAATGAATTACAAATTCCTTAACAGCTAAGGAGATAAAAACAAAATCAGGAGCTCCTTTCTTCTACCTTGATGCTGTTTTTTTTTTTTCTGTAAGGGAGTCTTGGTGTGCCTGCCTGTGGCCTGTGTGTGTGTGTGCGTGTGTGTGTGTGTGTGTGTGTGCATGTTGCAAGGGGGTACAGCAGGAGAGCCACACAGCAGCTCATCTCATCACACACACAGTGTGAGTCTTGAGCTCTCCCAGGCTGACCCTCTTTTCCTGGCCATTCTGTTAATTGAACCAACCGTGCCAGCTCCTGAAATGCAAGGACAATTTTGTCAGCAGGGGAAGGCACCTTGCACCTCTCAGCCAAATACAGCACAACTTTAAACCGATTAATAAAACTCTTAAAAGGATAATATTGTTGGGCAAAGTGTGAAGGGGTCCTGCTCTCGCTCAGGTTGTATTTTTATTAAGCTGTGAGCTGTATTTTTTAAAAAAGAGAGAGAGAGATAGAGGGAGAGAAGGAGGGAGAAAGGGAGGCTTAGAGCCTGCAGCCTCTTGTTTGCAGATTATTTTATGACGATGCTCAGTAGAATATCAATTGCCTGTGATTAAAAGTCCCACCAGGTACTACCTTGAAGAGCAAAGGCTTCAGGAGTGAGAGCGACTCCTTGGAGAAGCCGTACATTTTAAATTTGGATAAATGATGTAGCTGGATTTTTGCCTTTAGAGCAGGCAGAGCAAGGCAGGGGGCTGGTAAGAACAGGACCACGCCAGGGAGAGGGGCTGGTTTGAAAGGAAGGTTTCTTGCTTTGCTCCTGTGCCTCTTGGTAAGAAAGGGACTGGTTCCTCATGACCAGAAGGGCTCTGGGGGCCAGGAAAAGGACAGGCCGAGGAGGGGAATAAGGAAAAGCCTGGAATCTGGTCTTAAGAGATACTGGACAGACCTCTGGCTCCAGAAGCCTCAGAAGCTCTCATTGGAAGTGCTGCTATTCAGGCTTGTTCTATAAGTCCTTTCATGAATTATCAAATTGACCCCACACATTAAAAAAATGTGTTCTTTGCTTTTTTGAAAATGAGAATAATTCTAAGTGGAAATGTGATCCTGAATCAGCTCAGTTGTGTCAATGCTGACGTTTCTGCCCCAGATCACTTGACAAAGATGCTCCCAGGGTCCATCCTGCTTATCCATCACAGTGAGGATGGCACCAGCCATGGCCAGCTGGTGGGGTGACCGAGCATCACTCGGGTTCCAGGGACAAAATCTTACAAATGTTTATGGTGACAGAGCTGTTTTCATAGCTCAGGGTCTAAGCTCAGGGATCACTGGTTGGATCACTGCCCCGGGGAGTGACGGTGATGCTGGTCAGTGCTACATGAGGACTCCACAACATGGGTCCTCTGTGTCCGGTTCCTTCCCTGAGTGCCATGCTTTCAAGGTCTTCCCATGGATCTGGGCCTTGTTGCTCTATAGCAGAGCTTCTCTTCTTCCACTGTCTTGTCTTTCACTGAACTTTCTATTTTTACTTATAGATTTCAGGTTTTTCTCTTGTTTATTTTTCCAGGTCAAGAGAAAGGTGCCTGCTTGTCCCAGGCACCCTTCCCTGACTTGGAAATCATTCTCCTTTGAAGCAGCCAAGCTTCTCTTTTTTAAAGATTAATTTTTATGAGTCCAGTTTATTTACAATGCTGTGTTAGTTTCAGGTGCACGGCAAAGTAAATCAGTTCTACATACACATATATCCTCTCCCTTTCAGATTATTTTCCCATATAGGTCATTAGAGAGTATTGATAGAGTTCCCTATGCTATACAGTGGGTCCTTAATAGTTCTCTCTCTTACATATAGTAGTATGTATGTGTTAATTCCAATTTCCAAATTTATCCCTTCTCCTTTCCCCCTTGGAAACCATAAGTTTGTTTTTTACATCAGTGACTCTATTTACATTTTGTAAATAGGTTCATTGGGATCATTTTTTAAAGATTATATACAATAGAATATTACTTTGCCATAAATAAAGAATGCAATAATGCCATTTGCAGCAAAATGAATAGGCACAGAGATTGCCATCCTGAATGAATAAGTCAGACAGAGAGAGACAAATATCATACGGCATCACTTCTATGTGGGATCTCAGAGCAGCTGAGCCTCTGAGGAGGCTGTGGTCCCTGTGCAGGGTGGCTGCGGGGTACTGGCCCTCAGTCTCCTACCTTGGCCTTTTTTTCTGTTAATGCTTGCTGTGCTTTGCAGAGGTCACTGAGTCTGTGAGCTTACTCCTCCCTTCCCTCTGATCTTTGTCTCAGAGCTTCTCACTCAGGGCTCCTCTAACTGCAGGGTGCAAAGAATCGCCCAAAGCTTATTTAAAACGCTGATTTTTTTTTTAATTTAATTTTTTATTGCATCAAGGACATTTTTTTCCTTTTTTCTGTTTTAAATTATTAAGGTATGATAACACATTTGTAGGAGACTTGGAAAATACAGAACAAAGTTATATATAGTTCTGCTATATATTACAATTATTTTTAAGTAGATAAATTAAGATTTTTAGTTGGAGTTTCAATATCAAACTCTCAAACATTGATAGAATGAATATACAGAGAAGTAGGAGGATATAGTAGATGTGAAAATCACCATGAACCAATAAAATAGAATTAAGATTTTTACAATTTTCATACATGTTCCCACAGACTATAAACTAGGAGCTATGAAACATGTCCAGGGACATAATATAAGGTACAAAAACTTCATGATCTAAATATATTGAAATTATATAGAGTCTATTCTCATATCACTGTGGAATTGTGTTAGAGATCAGTATAAAAAGATAACAAAATGTGGACTCTTGCACCTTTGGGTGGAAAGTGGTCCCTAAGTGGGCACATGATGGAAGCCTATTATGTCTGAAGGGTAGCTTGGACTGCAGTTCTTCACAAACTCTGAAAAATCCCCCAAACCCAGAGGCCCTATGTGAACTTTGAAAAAAAATGCATGGAGAATACATTTAATGGGGCAACTTAGTAGGTCATGAATTTGTGGAGTCCTTTACCCTCAGGGTAAAGGCAGGCTAAAGTAATAATTTAAAAATAATAACCATTGACTCAATAAACACCATTGCTTACTGTGTACAGGCACTGGCAGACTCAGCAATGAACAAGTGCAGTATGATCCCTGCCCTCCTGGCATGTACAGGGTAGCAGAGAAGAGGCCACCGAAGAAGTGACTAAGGCCCCATGGCAGCGCAGTGTGGTGGGGGAGAGAAATGCTTTCCAAGCCGCCTGTGCAAAATCTCAGTTCTGCGGTGTGGCCTGGGGCAGGTTACCTAGCTGCTCTGTGCCTCAAATGACTGATGTGCAAATGAGAGTGTTAGCACTGCTTCATTGGCTGTGATAAGAAGATAAGCGCTTCAAATGCCACCTGACACACGGAGGCGCTCAGCACTAACCAGCAGGCGCTAGGGGAGGTGGGGTCTGCGGTGCAGCAGGAGCTCCTTGCTAGGGCTAGAAGAGCCTCCTGATGGAGTGACATTGCCGTGGCTCTGCGGTTGTACCGGATGATTTACATATATTAATATGAATACAAAAAAGTTCTGCAGAGTAGGTATTCTGCCTGTTTGAATTTGCCCAGGAGAAAACTTGATGTTTTTTGGAAAGTTTGAGCATTTTGCCCAAGGCCATGCAATGGGAAACAGAAGCGAGTCCTACTCCAAAGGCCAGGCATGTGTCCAGCACATCACTCTGGTGAAGACACCGTTGTGGGAGGGAAGCTGCCTGATTATCACTGAAAGAACTGAGTTGTTTGGGGAGCCACACGCTCTTGGTGCTGTGGTTAGAAAGGCTGGACAGGAGAAGCCATGCTGTATTCCAGGAAGGCAGTATGTTCCTCTGTGTTCATGTTCCTTGTTAAAAAGCACAGTATGGAAAGACAAAGGGAAGCCCCTATGGCCCCACCTTGTAGCGGATCCCCCAGCGAAGGAGGCGCTGTCTGAGTCTTGTACTATTTAATTAAAGCAACGTAGGACCCAGCCTTTCAGAACTAGGTCACAAACATGCCTCTGTGCCCAGACACTCCTTTTTGGTGAGACGGGTTTGAGGGGGAAGAGAGCCTGTGATGAGGGTGAGGTTTGCTTTCCTATGTGACAGGTCATCCTGCCTGCCAGTTCTGTCCCGCAGAGCACTGCAGACAATCTTACAAAGCCACCTGAGACCCTGGATGGGCTCATTTGAAATAAACTTGACTGGTACCGGTTGGCTTCACAAACACACGTCAGTACACATAAGACGCATGTGTACAGCCACACACAGGGGCTTTGTCTTGCAGGCAAATGGTGAGTGAGACACCCTGATGTGATGGAGCTCCGCCCCCCGGGAGCAGGCTGTGGCCCCACGATGTCCGCAGGAGGCGCCCAGATCAGAGGGTCCCCGCCCAGTGTGCATCTCAAAGGTCCCTTCCCAGGACCAAGAATCCTTCTGACACTCAGAGCCATTGAAAACATGCTTGCATGCTCACTCACTCATGTCCGACTCTTTGTGAGCCCATGGACTGTAGCCCACCAGGCTTCTCTGTTTAAGGAAGTTTCCAGGCAAGAACACTGGAGTGGGTTACTATTTCCTCCTCCAGGGGATCTTCCCAACTCAGGGATCAAAGGCGTGTCTCCTCAGTCTCATGCACTGGTAGGCAGATTCTTTACCACTGAGCCACCTGGGAAGCCCACCATTGAATACATTTGTCCCCAGAGAAAGCTCTCCCTTTCCTCTCTTCTCCAGAGGGGTAAGACCCTAACCTGAAACATCACCACGCCCACCCCCAACCCTTCCAACCATCCAGGTGCCCTTTCTTCTTCCACCCCGCCTCGTCCTTTGTCTTCCTTTACCTGGCTGTGCTTTTTGATCTCCGGTGTGACAAATTTCAGCTGCCACTAATGTTCATGTAGAGCATGTTTCTCTTTCCCTTTGGATGACTGTGTGCTCAATGAAAGACTTCTCAGAGAAGGCTCCCTGAATAGAAATGCACAGGAGACAAACAAAGCCCGCCGCTCAGACATCCCCACCAAGCCTCGGGGAGTTTAAAAAGCCCCCGTCGCCCTAGAAATGAGGCTATTAAGGTGTGACATGATTCTCGCTTTCAGGCAAAAGCTTTTTAAACTGCTGTAGAGCCCAATCAAGAGGAGATGAAAACTTCAGTGTTTCAAGATATCTAACTCTTGTGCTGATGAAGGAGGACTTGCCGGGACGCAGGAAGAATGGGAAGCAGGTTCCTGGCTGCCCGTCAGCCACCTGGCAGAGAGCATGCTGCCCCACTATCCCCTGTGTCAATCCACTTGTCATCTCCCCACAGACTCCCGACCATCAGGAGGGGTGGAGAGGGGGCCGGACCCTGCAAAGACATCAGTCAGAGTGGCATGGGGACACCACTTCACCTTTCCATCCCTCTCCCTTCTGGGGTCCAGGGGATCCTCGACAGGACAAGTGGGAGCAACTAGCCTGGTGACTGGCTGGGAAAGGGGTGCAAAACTCCTGCTGATTCCAACCTACTAGCTAGAGCACAGGTGCCTTTTCATCATTTCTAGAAATTAAGCTTGCCCCAGGGAGTGACAGAGGAGTGACAGAGGGTGGATGACATCACCGACTCGATGCACATGAGTCTGAGTAAGCTCTGGGAGTTGGTGATGGACACGGAAGCCTGGCGTGCTGAAGTCCATGGGGTCACAGAGAGTCGAACACGACTGAGCGACTGAACTGAGCTGAGAGAGTGACTTTGGAACCAGGAGAGTCACGGTTGATGTCCCATCCCAGCTCATTGATCACTGTATCCCCTCACTTCAGTTTGCTCATTTGCAAAACACCCGCCTTTCGAAACTGAAGAGAGGAGCAGATGAAGTATGCTTCCTCAAGTGTCTGGCTGTAGAAAGGCTGTGTAAATTAGCCTGGCTGTGTTTTCAAATGGCAAGAAAACGAAGGCAAGGACTTCCAACCGGTGGGCTAGGGCTCAATTCAACTGACAGTAACTTCAGATTCCCCCAAGTGTTGACTTGAGACAGAAATTCTGCTCCTTCCCAGAGGCTTAGCTGTGAGAACCATGCCTCTCTCAGGCAGGTCCAACTTGGCCAAGGCCCCTTCTTCCAAAATAGCTCCCACTTCCAAGATCGCCAGAGAGAAGTTGGAAGGGAAATGAAAGGGGATTATTTTAGCCAGCAGAAACATCCTCTTTACCACCAGCATTTTCCTGCCCACAAACCTCTCCTGAAACTGGGTAATATCCAATAGAATTATTGGGTTGGCCAGGAGGTTCATTTGAGATTTTATGTATAAAATACAAACAAGCTTCTTGGCCAATCCAATACTTCGAAGAAGGGTTGGGGACCTTTGTCTTAATAAGTCAGAACCCGAGACAACTCAGTCCTCTCTGGAGGCTTGGTGATGAGGATGGGGATGTATTCTGAAGTGACAGAACACACTTCTGCCTGGGAACACGCAGATACCCAAGGGTTTCTTCTCTGAGCTCCCGTGGTCGGTCTGTGGGAAAGCACAGCAGATCTGGGCTGACTTAGGTGATGAAGGCGTGCGTCTTTCATCTTCAATCCAGAGTCCTTTCTTCCCTCTCATGGCACCAGCATGGGTGTTGGGGAGGGATTCAGACTTGAGGGTGTGGGAGCTAGAAGTCTAGTGTGTGTGCCTGGATTTTACAGAGGTTCTATGAAGTACTTGGAGAGACAGACCTTGGTTAGCCTTTTAGAAACCACATAGAGCTTGAAAAGCCACATTTATTCTCTTCTTTTTTTAAGAATATATTTTTATTTTATTTTTGGACTGTGTGGCATGTGGGATATTATTTCCTAGAGTCTTAAACACTGGTCTGCCAGAGAAGTCCCCCAAATTTGTTCTTTGAAGCTGCTCAGTGGTGGCTGCCATTAAGATACCAGGATCACTGTACCCCCAACTCTAGTGAAATATGACCCCAAGTCACACCACACCTCCAATACCCCTTACATTCAAGACCCTCTGTAGTTTCTTTAACACCCTAGGGGGAAAGAGGAGATTCATATTCTCTCTATTTTGCATAAACTTAGACTTGACTAGTGGTGATGTGCTTTGTCCAAGGTTACTCAGGCTGAGGGGGAATCTTCTGTCCCCACTGGACAGCGGTGGCAGAGCCACAAGATGCAGACCAGAGACTATGTGTGTTCAGTGTGTGCATGAGTGTGAGTGTGTCTGTAAGTGTGTATGTGCCCACAGGTGCATATTTACACTCAGGGGGGCTAGCATCCCTTCCTGTGATGCTGGTGGAGACCAATGAAGGGGAATGAGGCCAGCAGCATTGGAGGAAGAGGGGCGACATGGACTTGGTCAAAGAAGCGATGAAATCCCTCCAAGGGGGTCCTTTCCCCCCCAGGTCTGCCCTAGGAGGAAATCCCAATCGCTGAGCCCTGGTCTCACAGCAGAGATGGGGGTCTCTCCTCTCCTAGACTTGCCTCTTTGGTGGACCTGGGACGGGCCTGTTTGAACAGCAGCAGGCCTCTTCTGGGCTTTGCCCTCTTCCAAAAAGCCCCCTGCCTGGCCAGTGGCCTGGATTCTCTCAGGCTTGGAGGAGACCATAGATGGCACCTATTTTAACCTCTGATGAGTGTAAGAACACCCTATTCAGCAGGGTTTCCCAAATTTCCCAAAAAGTGAATCCCTTTGGATGGCTCTTTAAATAAAACATGGAGAAGCCTCTGTGGTTCACCAGCTTGTGAAACCGTTGGACGCCTGTCTGCCCCTGAAAGATTCACAGTGCAGTTTGCCTTATGAGTGGGCTTCCCTGGTGGCTCAGACGGTAAAGAATCCGCCTGCAATGCAGGACACCTGCATTGGGAAGATCCCCTGAAGAAGGGAATAGCTACCCACTCCAGTATTCTGGCCTGGAGACTTCCATGGACTGTATAGTCCATGTGGTGGCAAAAGAGTCAGACACAACCGAGCAACTTTCACTTTGGCCTATCAAGGCTCTGAGAAGGTCTGCAACCAGGAGTACATTGTTAAATTATGGTGAGACTAGCAGAATTGTATACAGACACGGTCTAAACAGCTTCAGTGACAGGAAGTCCACTATCACAGCCAAACTTGATCTTAAAGAGTATGGATCTTTGGAGATGGCAACATTTTATTTTCTCTTCTAGTTGAGATGTTTCTTCAACATGAGAATTATAGATCATAGCAATTATTTCATAGTCTAGAACATACAGAGAATCTCAGTGCTGCTCTTCCCAGTAGGACATATAAGGAAATTAAAACAATACTTTCTAACTGAATCGTGTACTTAATGAAATAACCTTGTTTCATTGTCAGATCACTGGACCTTTCGGAATTCAGTCGATTTGGAACCTACCTGTCTGTCACTCCCAGCCGGTCCTTCCTGCTTTTATCCCATTTCTTCCCATATTTTAGCTGCATATCTTTGGGAAAGCCATCTAATGGGGTTCGGAAGCGATCCCTGGGCAGTGGGGGGTAGCAATCATAGCAAAGATGGCTCCACCTCCCTCACTTCCGAGAGTGTCCAGTGCAGGGCGCCTTGCCCAGACCCCTTGGGTCCCATTTCCTCTTATTAACATTCGATCTCTGATTCCTCTGTGTTTTTGCTCCCTGGGTGCTCTGTGGATTCTGGCCAAATTAGTTCATAGCAAATATACTCTGAAAGAAGGAAGAGTGCAAAGCATCTTACATCAGCAGGGTTAAAATGAAATTTCATTCCTTGTCTGATGAGATCCAGGACTGTTTGTTATCTTCCTTCCTGCTCAGTAAGCTATAGAAACATATGCAGCCTCCAGCTTGGTGTCTGGAAGATGGGCTGGAAGGAGGGAATCATTTTGATTTGTGTTCCCTTCCTTCTACTCTGCTCCTGACAATTAGAGGAGGGAGGGAGCAGCCCCAATACCATAAATATCAGTGACACCTCCCAAGTCCTCCTGCTTCCAAGCAGGGTTCTGCTCACATCAACTACACATCCCCCAGGCCTGCATCCTTTCCACTCCTCTCCAGCACAGCTGGAATAAGAGGAGAGGAAGCAGCTGGATGTGGCTATTTGAGGGGTCTTCTTTCAAAAGGGGCAGGACCTGTCTCTATCTAAATGTGCTAACAATAGCACGTTTGTCCCTCGTTCATCTCTCCCAATAGACACCCACCCTTACTTCTAGGACCATGGCCCAGACACACCTCCACCCAGTGTCTGAACTTTTGCCTGGTTCTTCACCCCTTAGCCTATTGAAGCTCATCTGTTTGGCTAGCCCCTTGCTTTCCATGTTCTGCTCTCAACTGGACATGTCAGACAGGCTCTGCTTCTCACTAAACCTCTAATGACTGATGGAAACTGCTTCCGTTTAAACATAAGTCAATGCCTCACTCAGCAGAAAAACATGATCTCTGATGATACATTCACCCAGGAGAGCTCATGGAAATGCATAAAGCTTCCAAGGCCCTTCAAAAAATGGCCAGTGGGTACCTGCCAGTGTCAAGCTAGATAATAAGATGAGCCCTGATGTAAATAATAACAGCATGGCTGCTGACAGCAGAGCGTCTGGAATCGGGTGACATGGGCTTGACTCAGTTCCATCATTGTCTTTGTCTGTGACCCTCGGAAAGTTCTTCATCTTCACCCACAAAGTTGGCCATTGTACTATCACCAGCAGTATGGATATTTGAGGTTAAATGAGATAATCTTTGTAAACACTCAGCATAGTGCCCAGCTCATGGTATATACTCACAAATATTAGCTCTAGATTTCCTGATTGTGATAGGAGACTGTGAGATATGAAGGCAAATTTCAAGGACTTTGGGATGGAGCAAACCAGAGTTAGAATTTGGACTCTGATCACTGGCTATGTGATTAGAAACAACTGATCTAACCTCATTTTAGCATCACCTTCCTCATTGGTAAACAGGAATATACCTGTCTCCCTCACTAGGATTGTTGCAAAGGTTGAAGAAATCATGTGTTCAAAAATACTTTGTAGCCAGGAGGCATTCAATAAATGTTTGGGGATGGGGAAAACATCCTCTTTGCAGATCGCTTGGAAAAAATGACAAGGATTCTTTTGGGCATTTCGATGTGTGTATTTCAATAATCGACTTGCTTTGTGGCTCAGTCCTAAGGCTATCTATCAACTCTTATAGCACTTCGGTGAGGCAAAGAGCAAATGCTGATAATAGTGTCTCGATTTTATTAATAAAGTTAGTGTCCCAAGCCCCAGTCAATATAGCACAATCGAGTACACCTCTAGACAGATGGATTGCTTTTTTCTTTTAAAGCAGTCATTTTCCAAATATATTTTACATCTCACGTTTTCAAGAAGATCTATAATAAGCATTATTAAAATATACAAAATACCAGAGCTGCTCTGAAAGCAGGGATGGGTGGTGCCTGCTCCATTTCCCCCGCGGGCCCTGGGTTAACCTCTGATCCCCTCTAAGGAAGTCTAGGACTCCACTGTAGTTCAAAACCCAATGTGCTGGAGGCATAGAATTTTCTTTAGACTCTTAAACAATGCACAGTGTGAATTAATAGTGATTTCCTACTGTCTTAGATTTATTAATACTAGGTCACGTCAGGCAAACCTCATTTCCGACTTTGACAGTGTTTTACAGGGAGACACAGTAGGCCTGGTGAATCGGTATTTCAGGAATGCATTTTACACGGCTTTTGTAATAGCTTTGTTGGCATGATGAAGAAATTTAGGCTGAATACTAGTAAAATTAGGTGTATTAGTGAGTGGATGAACACCTATAGCCAACAGGTTCCTGAACAAGTAATTGATCAATGTCAAGCGTGGGCTGCAGGAGACACAGACTGTATCCTGTGTCATTAAGTGTTTCCATCAGCAACTTGGATGAAGACATTGAGATGACACTTATCAAATTTATGGATGACATGATTGGGAGCCAAAGCAAATTTATCAGGTGATTGCATCCAGAAAGATCTTGTCAGGGCTGGAGGAATGGGTCAAATCTAAGATGATGAAATTTAACACAGGGGGAGAAAAATGCAGTATCTTATAATCAGGTTGAAAAAGTAATTATTCAAATATAGATTTTTGTCAAATCTTATATTCGATTCAGGCATAGTCTGGCTCACTGCAGTGACTTCCCCGGGGAGGGGCTCTTTGAGAGGGTCCTTGATCTAAGCACTGGATGATACTCTTAGAAGAAAGGCTGGTACAACAGGGACGGGAGGGGTAATCTAGAGAGTGTGGCTTCAGGAGAGGGTGGTGGGCACGAGCTGGCAACCATTCCAGGCTGAGGTCCAGGTACAGAAAAGAATTTTTTCATTCATTTTCTAAATACATTCATTCATGAAGCCATAGTGTTGGGTCTTTAAGGGCCCAGTCTCTCTACCGTAGCCTGCCAGGCTGCTCTGTCCATAGAATTTTCCAGGCAAGACTACTGGAGGGGGTCGCCATTTCCTTTTCCAGGGGATCTTCCCTAAGCCAGGGATGGAACCTGGGTCTCCCACATTACAGGCAGATTCTTCACCATCTGAGCCACCAGGGAAGCCCAGTACTTAAGCTATGTGGGATTGAATACTGGCTTCAATACCCATCCACTGTGCACCTTTAGGCAGGTTCCTTCAATCTTCTGTGTCTCAAGGTCCGCATCTATAAAGTGAGGGTAAAATGCAGGGGTCTTGTGAGATCTAGTTCAGTGATGCACGTGAAGAATTTGCTGTTTGGATTCCTCTTTACTAGGCGCACAGCTTGATCGAGGACAGGTGAGTCACATGATGTCTTGGGAGGAAAAGTTGTCAGAGTCAGAGCAGAGCAGCCTGCACTGAAGATCCCAAGGCCTAGAGCTCAGCAAGACAGTCCCAGGAGGCAAGGCAGGAAGCCAGTAACCAGAACTGTACAACTTGGAGCAAACTGGATTTGGGAACTAAAATGCAGTTTAAGCCATCAAAAGAAATGCAACAGCCAAGTCAAGCTAGCAGGCCCAGGGCCCGAGGTATTAGGCTAATGCACTTTAAATTTCTTGTGTTTGATGGTAGAGGCAAAATAAGGTAGAAACTGCCAGGAACACTTGCCACTCTGGATCCTGCTGTCAGGAACAGTGGCACCCAGAGGTAAATCGTTGAAATGAGGAAGAGGACAGTAGATTGAAGAAGTATTTGGTGTTAGCAGGAAGATGGAAAAAAAATGTACTCGTCTCCTTGACTGTTAGTTTCCTACCAGTTACAAGAGTGTGGTCCATGTATGCTCAGTGTCTTCAGCCTTGTCCAACTCTTTGCAACCCCACGGACTATAGTTTGTCAGGTTCCTCTGTCTATGGGATTTTCCAGGCAAGAATACCAGAGTGGATTGCCATGCCCTCCTCGAGGGAATCTTCCTGACACAGGGGTTGAACTCACATTTCCTGCATCTCCTGCATTGCAAGTGGATTCTTTACCACTGAGCCACAGGGAAAGTCCAGCGTGGTACCTCCTCCTTGTTATATTATATAAAACAAAACATTCCCAAGTGCTGTGTCACCACAAGCCAGTGAGACAATCCCCTGAGTGCCATGCTGACCACTGCACACACGTAAATGTGACCCATGCCGACGAGGGTGGGTTTTCCAGACCCAGGGAAATGATGCCATTTCCTGGCAGATTTTACCTTCTTTGACATTTTACTGACATTGAGCTTCAGAATTAAAGTTCTTTCCCTGGAAGTCCCATCCTCTGGCCCTTAGCAGCATATTGAACAAGGATTTGTCACCCTCGCTTCACAAGACAGCCCTGCGTATATCTGAAGAGGTCTCCTGTCCGTTTGTGGACGTGGCTTTGATAACCCAGCAGATACTTCAAGCTCTGTAGTGGGCATCTCAGCATTGCTTCAAGAGTTGAGCTGGATGTCATAAGGCTAGATTTTTCAAATATAGTGCTCTGTATTTTTATGAAAACTACGACGAAACAGTTGGGTAAATAATGGGATTTTGCCTGTAGTGCCAAGGCACCAGTGCCATCTTTGGAATGTCCATGCTGGTCTGCATCTCTCCCTGCTCTCTGTTCAGAGGTCCTTTTTCCTCGAACTGTAGTTCAAGGCCAAGCTGGGAGGGGGAGCTGGTGTGTGAGGTGCCTGGAGGCCCCGCCAGGAGGGCTGTGGGATGAAGTGAAGGTTGGGCTCCGGTGGACTGACAGCCGTAAAGGAGCCCAAGAGCTAATCATCCGCCATCTGTCTTCATTTTGCTAACCCCCTCCACTGGATGCCACAAGCAGCTCACTTCCTATATTTATAAACATCCCCAATCAGTCATTTCTCTGCCCGCTGTCCCGTATTTGTGGCGTTAATGCCGGCTGCTTTATCACAGATTGGACTTCATTTCAGGCATAACTCTCCTACACTGTGGTTCTGAGGCCTTTATGGCCACATTATGCTCTATGGCTGAGTTGTGATTACACTTCAGCACGGTGAGGCCACAGACAGCGATCTGGCCCACTCCCACCCACCTGCCACCCCTGCCCTCTGTGGGCAGCCAGAGCTCAGGCTACAGACCCAGACAACCGGGATCCACGGGAAAGAGCACGAACAAAGGGCCAGGCACTCTCACAGGGACTCAGGGAGACCAGAGCTCGCCGCAGGGCTGAGAACCACAGGACTGTCTCCTTTTGGCCAACTGACCTGCCAGATGGAGAGAGTTAACGGGTGCGAAAGCCAGGTGAGGGGGAGAAGTCTGTCCTTGAACTGACCTTTCTCAGGACACCTGCCCCCCAGGTCTCAAGGCTGACACAGGGGCCTAGATTTTTTTTTTTTTATCTTGTATCTGAAATGAAGAAACTTAGCGTTTCTTCTTACTCCCTGCATCAAGCTTGCCACATTCATGAGACTGTTTTTCTTATAGCAGTGGAAAATTTTTTTTTTGTTCTGTTGCATTTGTTCTTGTGGGTCCTGAGAAACATCGTCACATGGGAAGTAGCAAAAGTCTCTCTCCTACAAGTTGCAGTGGCTATCAAAAATTAGAAGTAAAGTTATACTTGAGTCTGCAGACAAACATAACATTTTAGAAAATTGTAGGACCCTGAATTATTGCTAGAAACATATAAAATACTGGGGATGTAATATGCATATTCAAAGAAAATGTTGTTTTCCATTCTGGAAAGACAGCACTTCAGTCTTCTCGGCCAGGCTGTCTTCTTTCTCCCCACAGAATCCCTGCTCTTCCTTCCTCTTGCTTCTGGTTCTGAGGCTCGTTCCAGGCCTCCGCAGGTCAGCACCCACCTAGGCTTCTCGGGGCTCCTGCCGGCTTGTCACCTCTTTCCTCAGTCCTTCCACCTGTGTCTCCACGTTATCCCCAAATGTGGGCATTTTCCTTTTCCTTCTTCTCCAAACAGATGGGGCCACATGGTGGTATTGAGGGAAGTTACTTCAAGGAAGAAGGAGCGTGATTTGACACCTGACATCACACTTCTGATATCCATCACTCTAACTCTGCCTGATACCTTCCCTTGTCTGAGTCCTGGGCCTGCTCTGAGTTCCAGGGCCCAACCTGCCCCGTTTCAAGGGAAACAACGTGCCACCTCTGCCATCCTAACTCCCCAGGGTGCTGGTCTGCCCACAGGAACATGGGTTTAGTATTGTGATGGAGAACTTTTGCCTCCTGATGTTCTCAAAATCCCCTTCAACTATCCAGCTCAACCTGCACATCAAAAAGCCTATTAAAATCCTCATTGCCCTACTCCCAGTCTCCACATGCCCCCAAAGCCAGCTTGACTTAGCATGAATTCTGTACCTACCACCACCTCCACCTCAAATGCTAGAGTGCTGCTGCTTCAAAAGTTACACCCTTTGAGGGGTGGGTTTCCTATACTAGCAGAGGTTGTTGCAAAGGAACATCGAGAATCATCTTGAAGTGGGGGGAACATGGACTGGAATCAACTGGCCCCACCCAGCTGATGAGAAATTTGAGACCGAAAGCAGCCCAACCCAGTCCTGTCAGCCATGGGACCACCATATGGAAATGAACCCTCATCTCCTTTTAGACCCATAACAGTAACTTCACTTCTAAATTTAAGTTATACACTGCTAAAGTTAACTTAGCCTATAAGCTGTGCTTTGAATTCAGGCTGCCTGCATTTTAAATCTAAGCTTCACCACTTACTAGTCTTGTTTTGTTATGACTCTGAACAAGCCTCTGTGTTCTTGTCTTAAAAAGGGAACTGCAGTCTTCTCAGAGTTGGAGGGAAGAACCCTCAATGAATAGCCTCAAAACACTTGCTTGGGCCAGGCCGTGTTACAGAGTTAACAGTCGGTAATTTGTGTACTGACGTTATTCATCATAACCAAGGCCACATCCCCTGTTAAGACAGGAAGGGAGCAGGCCACAGCCTTGAAAAGAAAGACAGCCATTGTGGACATGACATAAACTGGTTAGAGCCAACTCGGTCCAAGATGGAGAATGCGTGGACTTCAGAAGATCTTGAGCATCTTTATGCACTACCCGTGACACATCAGCTAAGTGACATACCCACAGTGGCCATGATAGCTCCAAGGCTGACCCTAATGGGTCAAAAGGTGGGTGGTGGTCCCATTCCTGGAAATCTCTGCCCCTTCCCCAAAATAGTTTTAATACTCCTCCCACTCATTAGCCTGTGAAATTACCCAGTCCTACAAAAACTGCCAGCCCCATACCCTGGTGCCTCTCTCTCCTCCTGAGATGGCTCTCACTCTGTTTGTGGAGTCTGTATCCTCCTTGAAGAGACCCTCTTTCACTTCCCTATGGCTCGCTCTTGAACTCTGTCCTGTGTGAAGCCAAGAATCCCCACTTGACAGCCTGTCCCAGAGACTCACCTGGGACCTGGGATGCGATCATCCTCTTGTGCCCCATTCTCTTTCCTGCACCATCTTTTGGCCACTACTTTTCTCATGGGCAAACACCTCAAAAATTCCAAAGCAGGCTCTTTTGGGATGTGTTCCACTAGGGGTACTGCCCTTGCATCAGATCTGGGCACCTATGAGTCCCCCTCCCTCAGCTCTGTCATCCAGGCCACACTGATCTCAGTTGAGCTTCTAAGGAAATCGAACGGAGAGCCTTTCCTTTAGGACCATGCCTCCAGATGCTGTTACCTGCTGGTACCTGCTCCTCTGCCCAGTGTGGGCCCATCTCTTCTTCTCGCGCTGATTAGCCCAACGCATTACTAACCTACCTCCAGAGTGAGTGGGAGGATGGGATGAAAGACTGCTCCCTGAGTCTTCTGTTCCAATAGAACGGTTTCTGTTCTGTGGTTTTCCAACTGGATTCAGATCCCTCAGCTGAATCCTGCTGGCCCTTGAGAGTAGAGAAGATGGTCTTTCTACACCTCAAATTTAACTCATTTCAGAGAAATGTGAAGCCTCATAACAGTCCCTCCTCCCCCACAAACACCCCCCCACACAATATAGGCTTTTCCTCTCTAATTCCTCAGCCCTTGTGGCAAAAAGATATTAAAATATTAAATCTGTCTTAGATATCTTCTTCATAAAAAATTAAGGGAAAATGTCTGTGTTAACAATGTTTTAACATGAAATCATAAACAAACTGCAGTAATTGGATATTTTTCTCCTGAAGGTCATATGCCTCCACAAAAATCACCATGGCAAATGTGCAATTTGGAAGAGTAATCACACCTTACGTTCAGACACCATGCTTTTTCGTGTTCAAAGAGCATTCTTTAAACATTAATTAGTTACTCCACCAAATATCCTAGGAGGTGTGGATTAATATCTGCTTAACGCAGATAGAGATTCAAAGAGAGAACAAGGCTGTGTCAGCCTCATGTCACAGGATGGCTCTGAGACACAGATTCTTAGTTAAACCCTCATGAATGGACCAGGAATAAGCCACGAGCGTGGCTTAGATCAAGGATTATACTAAATTTCTTACAGATTCACTCCCTTCTTTGGTTTGCATGAACCCCATAGATGTGTGCACGCATGCTAACTCACTTCGATTGCATCCAACTCTTTGCAATCCCATGGACTATAGCCCTCTAGGCTCATCTGTCCATGGGGATTCTCTAGGCAAGAATACTGAAGTGGGTTGCCATGCCCTCTACCAGGGGATCTTCCCAACCTAGGGATCGAACCTGCTTCTTTTATGTCTCCCATGTTGGCAGGAGGGTTCTTTACCACTAGCGCCACCTGGGAAGCCCCCCAGTAAATGAGCCCCTGAGACACTTTCATCTCCCCTCCTCTTAAATCAGAAATTCCCTTATTCTAAGGGTCTGGTTAAAAGATGTTATAAGTGGGATTTCCCCCTGCCTAATGAGATGGGGGCTACTGTACTTGGTTTTGAGGACCATTTCATCCATGAGTGATTTTGCCTAAATGCCAAAAAGCAGGAGCAGGAAGGCTGCTGGGGAAGAACACAGATCATGGAGATCCACAGCATCTCCTGGGATGCTGCTCTCCCACAATGGCAGAAAACTGAGATTAACTGGCTGCAAACCCACTTTGCTGACACCCGCCCTGAGTCACAGGTGTACATCCCTAGGTCCCTGCTCTGTGTTTTTCTCGAGGACTTATGAAGTGCCCCTCACATAAAACCACTTGCCTCTATTCCCAATAATTGCAGCTTGAAAAGTGAGCTGATCAGCATCTCACTTTTATGGCCGGCTACTAACCCAGCCAGCATTTTCTAATAATACTTTGCCTTTATGTCCCAGGATCGCAGAGCAATTTACGAAGATTAATTAGAAGGGCCTCAGAACTCTCATCCTTGGTGGAGGCAGGGGCGGAGGCCACAAGAAGGGAGTTAAATTAACCTCCCCCGAGAGTGGGAAGTGAGGATTCTAAGTGAGGGCTTGTCTGGATGAAGCCAGGACTCTATCCGAGAATAGGACCCCGTGTCCCATTAGTAGGCAAGAGAGAAACACTATGTCATCAGATATTCCAAAAGGATTCATCTGGGAGGAAGAAATAAGGCTGTGTGTGTGTTTATTTTTTATTAGAAAAATGATGTAAATACCCAAAGTTGTGAATGCCCCTGGGGTCCTGGCAAGAAGCCCGAGGTATCTGTAATCTTGAGAGATTACCGTATGCATCATGCAGCCAGGGTCATTTCACTTTCTGCTCTTCCCTGCCCCAGGGCTTGCAGTTCCTGCTTCCCCAGGGAGGTCAAGGGCATGGCAGGTGTAAACGTGACCCTTTGATAGATGGCAGCATGCAGGCTGCCATCTCAGGCTCCCCCTTCCCGGTGTACCCCTGGGCCTGGCCGTGTGGGGATCAGCTTGGAGGCAGAGAATAGGAAGTGATGACACAGAAAGGAGGCGATCAGGACATTGAGGAAGCGCAGCTGCGGAGGGGCCAGGGTGGGGGGCGGGGGGAAGCTGCAGTGACGTCCTGTTTTGTTCTTGCAACCAAGGCACAAATTAAAGCAAAATTAGAGACTTTCTTTGGGCGATTGGTCGGATGGGAGGAGGAGGAAGACTGGGAAGCAGAGCTTTTAAGGACAGCAATTTGAGAACATCTGAGACAAATCTGTGGTTGATTTTTTTTTTTTTTCTGGTAGATTAGTTAGTGACTTTCTTTCTGTATTCCGGAGGGGTTTTTCCCCCCTTCCTTTCCCTTTTTTGCACCATGCACATGTAAATGTGATTGAGGATTCTTTCGTCAGATCTGCTGCCTTGGCAGCCTCCCTGCCAGCTGGCCGGGCTGGGGGAACCCGTGCTGGTGGCTGACTGCCATTGACAAGTTCTTGCCGGCCTTGTGGGAGGAAATTTGCCTCGGAGACACTGCCAGACCCTTGTCTGGGCTTTGGTGCCCAGAGGAAAGGAGGGCAGAGGGGACTCCCCCAGCAGGACTGGACCGCTCTCTGCCCACGGATGGACGGTGCCTGGGCCAGCACCGCCATTTTGCCTTTGTCCACCCAGCACACAGTGACCAGCGCCGAGCGGTCCTCTGCATCATCGGAGCATCGTCCCCACAGAGTCCCCGGTGCCCAAAGTCCATCCTGAAAGGCCATGTAAGCCACCCCCCTCCCCCTGTTTCTAACCAGGGCATTTCATCAAAACACCAAGACTTAAGAGGTGCAAAAACCTTGCCCACTTGAGTGGCTGTGGTTTCTGGCCAAATCAGTCTTTAGCTCCAGTTTCCATGCATTCTCCTTTGTGACCCCTCCTCCCTTCCCCATCCTGGCTTCAGGCCAGAGGCATTTGTTAGTGTCTTTTCTTACCTTCTTTCGTTTCTTTCCACCACCACCACCGCCACCCCCCACCCCACCCAGGGAGGCACCTGACTCAAGGCTCACAACCTCCAGAGTTCTCTCCTGTAACATAAAGAGACCCTGTGTGTAAAATGCCAAGCGCAGAGCTTGGCTTAGCACCAGGTCTCTCCAAGGTCAATGGGGCAGGGTCCCACCATGGTGATCTCTAGTATGTGTATGTGTGTGTGGCTGGGGGAGGGCAGTGTTAACTCAGTCTTCTGAGCACCTTTTGGCTCTTCTTTATCTCAGGGTCATAAGGCTACAGGTGTGCAAGTCTCCAGCAGCCCCTTTGCATGGAGGAGTCTGTGGCAGTCAGCCAGAGAGGTGGTTCCAGGACCCCTGCCTCTTGGTATTCAGAGTCTGTGTGACCCCCCTCCTCTGGAAATGGGGGCTGCACTTGTTGACTGGATTCTAATGAATAAAGCATGGCGGAAGTGATGCTATGTCACTTCTAAAATTAAGTTATAGAAAGACTAGGACTTCCATCCTGGGCGAGCTTGCTTTCTCTCCTGGATGGACGCCGCTCATTGCTGCAATGTGTTCCACGTGCCCCACCCAAGGCCCCCCTGCTGCAGACTTGGCCTGTGTTCCCTCTGTTGTCATAGGAACAGCAGCCTGGCCTTCACCTCCGGGAAGCAGCAGGTCAGTGGCCCTCCCCTGTGAGTTGCACGCCCCGCCTCCCTCTGTGGGCCAGGGGTGCATATGGCTTAGGGTTGATGGTGATGCTTGTCAGGATAGGGGCTCATACTGGTCAAATCAATGGTGAGGTGAAGAAAACTGCATTTTATTGAACATCTATGATGCACTCATCTTATCCAGTTAAATACTTGACAAAACCAGAGGAGCGGCTTTGATCATGAAGGGCAGACTCCTGGGCTCTTTAGAGCCTGCTAATGCTGGTGGCCGAGAACCAGCACCCCCAGTACTGGCTGAAAAGCCTTGGGGATGTAACAACCACAAAGACTCAGTTTCCCCCTCTGGAAAATGGGGTTATCATGTCTACCTTTTTCAGGGCCACTGCTGCCTCCTCGTAATCTAATATCCACACAGCCTAGCCTGGGGCCTGGGGTCATAGATGCTCAATAATTTCTGCTTTGGTAACAGGTTGATGGGCTTCCCAGGTGGCTCAATGGTAAAGTATCCACGTGCCAATGCAGGAGTCATAGGTTCCATCCCTGGGTTGGGAAGATCCCCTGGAGAAGGAAATGGCAACTCACTCCTATATTCTTGCCTGGGAAATCCTATAGACAGAGGACCCCGGTGGGCTACAGTCAATGGGGTTGCAAAGAATCAGACACGACTTAGAGACTAGACAACAGCAGCACACTGATGCTTGAATGGTTGTGGTACATTCTAAGTATGTTCCAAGGCTTGGCACAGCAGGTTTCTCAAAACACTAGTGCCTTTTGCCTTGTAATGGTGGCGGCAGTCATGGAACCAGGGACTGAAGTTCCCTCCTGCTCAGCTGCATAACACACATGTGTGTGTGCTTGAGCACAGACACACACACACACACACACACACACACATGTGCAGCCACTCACCCTCACTCTTTTGCTCACAGCTGCCCTTCCTGCGCCTCCCCTCCTGTCTTCCCCATCACCTCCTGCTCCCCCCAGTTACCCTGCCAGCCCCCTGACCCCACATTTCCCACCCAGCAGCCCCCAGGTCCTCTCTCCCCACCCTGTCCCCCGCCATCCTGGGCTCAAGACAGATGTGCGGCAGCCCGCCATCTTCCCCTGTCACTCTGTGGCATGCCTGGCAGCTGGAATTGCAATTCGCCTTGTTTACAATGCATTGTAATTGCAGACACAGGCTCTGCTGTCACTTGTAATTCTAAATTGTCCTCTTCTCCCCACACACTCCCTTGCCTAAGAGTCAGCCAGGTGCCCTTGTGAGAGGTAGTATTGGCAGGAAACGTCTCCAACACCAACATCCAGCAAGAAACGTGCTAGGACTTCTTCTCTTTCCCCACTTCTCCATGTGAGAGAGGAAGACAGGCCAAAACAGGATACGCCCTCATGTAGTCTTGCCCACCCTGAACCTCCTTTCTGGTCCCTCAGCTCTTCCAATCACCTGGCCTTCTGCTTGGACCTTGCTCCCACAATTTGGGAGGTTAGAGGGGAACAAGCAGGGAAATCACTTACCTCTTTGCTGAGCTCTGGAGGGCAGGGTGTGGGAACCTCCTGGAGACAAACTGCCCTCCCTCAGGGAAGGGGGCTGAGGTCCAGGGGGTGCAGGCACAGGTGACTCCATTCTGTGCACCTGAGCAGGCCTAGGGAGGAAGGCCCGCCCACCCACGCCAGTCTACACGGCCACCCTACCTAGTCCGCCTGATAGCGCTGCAGAGAGGGTATTAGTACCCCTGCTCACACATGAGGAATTCAGACCTCAGTGCCCAGCAGAAAGCCACCTAGCTAGCTGTGTCAGAGAGCAGGGATTTGAGCTAACACCATCTAGTTCCCAAGCTCCCCACTTTGTATTGGTTTTGCAAGTGCATCTTTATTTGAGGGTGCACTCCATCTCTGGACTCACCATATGACTTAGAATGAACTGTTGTCTATTAGCTACTAGACCGCAGAATCCTAGAGCACATGCTTCTTATTTCACTGACTCCTGTTGGCACCCAGCGCAGTGGTCAATGCCAAGTGGCTCATCCACATATATTTGTTAAGAATGTATGCATTCAGAAGGTTGGTATTTCTTTGCTTGGGTTGCTGTCTGGCAACTGCTAAATTCTGTGCACCAGCCTTACATACACTTGTTTCTGATGAACATGGGACATTTTAGATGCATAAGTTTGACTGGTCTTAGACAAAGTTTGAGAGGACAATTCAGGGTATATACTTCATGACAATTAGATTCAAGCAAAAACAACAACCTGGAGTCCCATGCATTTGTTGTTTTATTTGGTACTTAAAAGGATTTAGGGGAGAAATTCTGGTATGTCCTGCAGATTCTTGGAATAAACATAAAGTTGTCCCATATCTGTCCACTTATTAATAGCATTTGTGTTGGGATGAGGGAACTAGAGGTGGATGTCCTTTTTAACTCTTTCTTTGCAGGTCTTACATAATGTTCTCATGTTATATGTATAACCAAAAAAGTACTAATTTAATAAACATTGATAGCAATATTTTTTCCAAGGAAAATATTGCCACATCTTGAAGGGAAGAAATGTACCCTGGCTTGCAGATCTGCAAAAACACCTAGAGCAGCTGGTAGGAAGGAAGGTGTCACTGCCATCAGTTCTTCCCTCTCCCTTGGCTGATGCTCTGTCCCTGCTCAGCCCCTCACTAGCTGTGTGTCCTTGAGCCACTTACTCAGCCTCTTTGTGCTTCCATTTCCTTGTTTGAAAAACTGAACTAATGATGCCTCTGCATTGTAGGATTTTGCTGGATTTAAATAGATCATAAAATATATGAAGAATGCCTAGCATAGTGTCTCATACTCAATAGGCATTCATTTAAGGAGGGCTCTTAATTCCATGGCTGTTTTGATGCTTAGGGAGTGTGGACAGTACCCTGACAGAGGTTGGGTAGCTGGGGCCGTGTCTCAGCATGAGACTTGCTGCTCCTTGTGGGCTCTCCTTGGGGCAAACGGGGCTCACACGGCCACCACCCAGGCGCAACCACCAGCTGCTCACCTGCTGGCAGCGTCCCCTTCCTCCACATCACGATGGGCCTCCACCAGCTGAAGGCAGTGAGAAAGCTTTGATGAGATCCAATTAGGAAAACAGAGTCTGCATTCAAGAGGGCTGAGCCGTTCATACAGAGGGAAGAAAAGACCCTGGAATTAGTCTAAGTACTCTCCTTAGATGTCCTCACATGCTACATAGTTGAGAAAGATGTGCCATTTAGCAGGACTGACCCTGGGGGTGTCTGCCTCTCATCAGCTGGGACGCTATTATTATTTTGCGATGACACTTCCATCTCCAGTGACCGTGCTCCCCCCTCACTCTAAACAGACACAACTGAGTGATATTCAGAAATCGGCTGACTGGGGAAAGAGGCTTGGCTGAGATGGAGGACCAGACTCCTGCTTCTCCAGGCGCGCCCTTCATGGGCCCCCAGGTGGACTCTCAGAGTCTGGATGGACTCTTCTGAAGGTTGACATTTCTTTGAGTTGATATTGCTCAGAGTCTGGACCCGGTTCCTCCTTCCCTGGATGCAGGGGTGCTTAGTCTAGGTGCCTCCCAGTACACTCAGCTCCATGTGTGTCTTCAAGATTATTATGTAACAGAAACTCCAGTGATCAGCAAACATTTTCTCTGAAGAGCCAAATAGTGAACCATTAGACTTTGAGGGCCAAATGTGTAACTTGGCCACTGTGGTAACACAAGGGAAGACAGAGGCTGTGTCTCAATAAAGTTTTATTTATAAGAATGGGCACAAGGGCCATTGTGTGTTGACCCTCACGTAGTTTCTCCAGGTTTTCCTCCTCTGCCTGCCTCCCTGTGCCTCCCCGCCAGCTCCTTCTGCTCTGCTCTGCTAGCCAGGACTCCTGTGGCTTTGTGGGTGTCTGAGATGCCCTGGAGGATGAGCCCTCCTAAGCCCTTGCAGATCTTCTATCTGAATCTCTGTGGCATGGCCCCAGGACTCCACTAGGCTTCCTCTTGGGGCTGAAACTTGATTTATTCTCCCAGTTAATACAAGCCTCAGCTTAGGCCCTCAGGAAGCTTCAGTTCAGTTCAGTTGCTAAGTCCTGTCAGATTCTTTGCAACCCCCTGGACTGCAGCACGCCAGGATTCCCTGTCTTTCACCATCTCCTAGAGTTTGCTCAAACTCATATCCTATTGAGTCAGTAATGCCATCCAACCATCTCATCCTCTGTTGTCCCCTTCTCCTCCTGTCTTCCTCTTCCTCAAGATTCCCCTGGAATCTTCCTCAGTTCCAATGAGTTGGCTCTTCTCATCAGATGGCCAAAGTGTTGGAGCTTCAGCATCAGTCCTTCTAAGTCACTCAGGAAATTCAGGGCCCCTTTAATACCACATGCATGGGACCTTTCAGCCACCTGGCACTCTCTCTTCCCTCCACTTTCCCCTCTTTCTACCCACCTTAAAATCACAGTGTCTCCCCTGCCCACACTTTCCCTCATCCCTGCTTCCTGTCCCAGCCTTCACTTTAGCTGCCTTCCACACATGCGTTAGTGACAAAGCATCTGTAAAGGCTGACTCCACTCTCCAGCCTAAATCACCTCCACCTCCAGCCCGACTGCTCAGTTCAGCTCCTCTGATCCCCACACAGAGGCCCTCTTCTCCTCCAGGTAGACATCCAGTCCTGAGCAGTCCTTTTTTTCTACTGCAGTGTGGATGGCAGCTGCTCTGCACCCTTTTTCCTGGGGAAGAAGGGGCTTCAAAGGTCATGGTCCAGACCTCTGAGCTGTGTACTCTTGTCTCTACGACAATGATTCCACTTTTCCTGTCACCCAGATGGAAGGGAGTGAGGCAAGCATGCAGGGGAGCTATTCCATCACAGTGCCTTATTTCCTAAGGTCAACTCCCAGATCAAACTCCTGGCAGAAGTGGCCACATCATTTTGGGTGTTCTTTATTATTAGATACAGGGAAACAACATTCAGAAGAAATCAGAAGAGTCCATTTGTCCAAGTGAAGAAAACGTCTACAGTTTATCAGGAAATCCCCATGAAAGACAAGCCACAAAACTCTAAACATTGCCGGCCGGGGTGATTCGGGACCCCAAGCTTCCACACTTTGGCTGTGATCTCCTTCTGCTCCCCAAGTTGCAGGGATATTGGGTCTGCCACGCTGGTCTTTATCATTTCTTAGCCTTCTTAACTGCCATTTTAGAGAGATGCATTCAGTTTACCATCTATTTTACATATCTATTCAATCATTCTAAATAATTATTGAACACCTAGGTTGTATTCAGCATATTTCTGGGCATCAGGGTTATAATGGTGAGCAGATGAGATACTTCCCCTTCTCATAACAATTAAATAATGTCATGTGGCAAATGCTGTAACAGGAAGGATGCAGGGTGCCTGGTGAGCACCTGGCTGGAGGAGTCACAGTGCTCAAGGACTTAGAGTTACTTAAGCAGAAGAAATATTGTTGGTGGTAGGATAGTGATGAAAAAAGATTTCTCCAAATCAGATCCTGTGTCTGTAGCAGAGAATGAAGTCAAAGACTCTGTGTCTCTGTGGTCAGAGTTACACCCGCAGGTTCCCGTCCTTGTGGAATAAGCACAGTAACCAGTTCAGTCAGTCAGTTCAATCAGTCATGTCCAACTCTTTGCAACACCATGGACTGGGGCATACCAGGCTTCTCTGTCCATCAGCAATTCCTGGAGCTTGCTCAAACTCATGTCCATCACGTCAATGATGCCATCCAATCATCTCATCCTCTGTCGTCCCCTTCTCCTGCCCTCAATTTTGCCCAGCATCAGGGTCTTTTCCAAGGAGTCAGCTTTAGCAACAGTTCTTCCAATGAATATTCAGGACAGATTTCATTTAGGATTGACTGGTTGTTCTCCTTGCAGCCCAAGGGACTCTTAAGACTTTTCTCCAACACCACAGTTCAAAAGCATCAATTCTTTGGGACTCAGCTTTCTTTATAGTGCAACTCTCACATCCATACATGACTATTGGAAAAACTATAGCTTTGATTAGACAGACCTTTGTTGGTAAAGTAATATCTCTGCTTTTTAATATGCTGTCTAGGTTGGTCATAGCTTTTCTTCCAAGGAGCAAGCATCTTTTAATTTCATGGCTGAAGTCACCATCTGCAGTGATTCTGGAGCCTAAGAAAATAAAGTCTCTCACTGTTTCCATTGTTTCCCCATCTATTTGCCATGAAATGATGGGACCAGATGCCATGATCTTCATTTTTTGAATGTTGAGTTTTAAGCCAATTTTTTCACTCTCCTCTTTCACTTGCATCAAGAGTCTCTTTCATTCTTCTTTGATTTCTGCCATAAGGGTGGTGTCATCTGCATATCTGAGGTTATTGATATTTCTCCCAGCAGTCTTGATTCCAGCTTGTGTTTCATCCAGCCTGGCATTTTGTATGATGCATAGAAGTTTAATAAGCAGGATGACAATATATAGCCTTGATGTACTCCTTGAACAACCAGTCCATTGTTCCATGTTTGGTTCTAACTGTTGCTTCTTGACTTGCATACAGACTTCTCAGGAGGAAGGTAAGGTGGTCTAGTATTATCATCTCTTGAAGAATTTTCCACAGTGTGTTGTGATCCACACAGTCAAAGGCTTTGGCTTAATCAATAAAGCAGAAGTAGATATTTTTCTGATATTCTCTTGCTTTTTTTGATGATCCAACAGATGTTGGCAATTTGATCTCTGGGTCCTCTGCCTTTTCTAAATCCAATTGAAAATTTGGAAGTTCACAATTCATGTACTGTTGAAGCCTGGCTTGGAGAATTTTGAGCATTATTTTGCTAATGTATAAGATGAGTGCAATTGTAGGGTAATTTGAGCATTCTTTGGCATTGCCTTTCTTTGGGATTAGAATGAAAACTGACATTTTCCAGTCCTGTGACCACTGCTGAGTTTTCCAAATTTGCTGGCATATTGAGTGCAGCACTTTAACAACATCAACTTTTAGGATTTGAAATGGTTCAACTGGAATTCCATCACCTCCACTAGCTTTGTTCATAGTGATGCTTCATAAGGCCCGCTTGACTTCATATTCCAGGATGTCTGGCTCTAGGTGAGTGATCACACCATCATGATCATCTGGGTCATGAAGAACTTTTTTGTATCGTTCTTTTGTATATTCTTGTCACCTCTTCTTAATACCTTCTGCTTCTGTTGGGTCCATACCATTTCTGTCCTTTATTGTCCCCATCTTTGCATGAAGTATTCCCTTGGTATCTCTAATTTTCTTGAAGAGATCTCTGGTCTTTCCTATTCTATTATTTTCCTCTATTTCTTTGCATTGATCACTGAGGAAGATTTTCTTATCTCTCCTTGCTATTGTTTGGAACTCTGGATTCAAATGGGTTTATCTGTCCTTTTCTCCTTTGCCTTTAGCTTCTCTTCTTTTCTCAGCTATATGGAGGGCCTCCATAGACAACCATGTTGTTTTTTTGCATTTCTTTTTCTTGGGGATGGTCTTGGTCCCTGCCTCCTGTGCAATGTCATGAACCTCCTTCCATAGTTCCTCAGGCACTCTGTCTATCAGATCTAATCCATTGAATCTATTTGTCACTTCCACTGTAAAATCAAAAGGGATTTGATTCAGGTCATACCTGAATGGTCTAGTGATTTTCCCTACTTTCTTCAATTTAAGTCTGAATTTGGCAATAAGGAGTTCATGATCTGAGAGCCACAGTCAGCTCCCGGTCTTGTTTTTGCCAACTTTATAAAGCCTCTCCATCTTTGGCTGCAAAGAATATAATCAGTCTGATTTTGGTATTGACCATCTGGTGATCTCCATGTGTAGAGTCATCTCTTGTGTTGTTGGAAGAGAGTTTTTGCTGTGACCAGTGCTTCTCTTGGTAAAACTCTGTTAGCCTTTGCTTTGCTTCATTTTGTACTCTAAGGCCAAATTTGCCTGTTACTCCAGGTACCTCTTGACTTCCTACTTTTGCATTCCAGTCCCCTATAATGAAAAGGACATCTTTTTTGGGTGTTATTTCTAGAAGGTCTTGTAGGTCTTCATAGAACCATTCAACTTCAGCTTAGATTACTGTGATATTGAATAGTTTGCCTTAGAAAGGAACAGAGATCATTCTGTCATTTTTTAAAAATTGTACCCAAGTACTGCATTTTTGGACTCTTGTTGACTATTAGGAGTACTCTATTTCTTCTAAGGGATTCTTGCCCACAGTAGTAGATATAATGGTCATCTGAGATAAATTCACCCATTCCAGTCCATCTGAGTTCACTGATTCCTAAAATGTTGATATTCACTCTTGCCATCTCCTGTTTGAACACTTGTAATTTACCTTGATTCATGGACCTAATATTCCAGGTTCCTATGCAGTATTGCTCTTTACAGCATCAAACTTTACTTCCATCACCAGTCTCCACAACTGGGTGTTGTTTTTACTTTGGTTCTGTCTCTTCATTCGTT
The DNA here is from genome assembly GCA_007570785.1 of Antilocapra americana. Lineage (NCBI taxonomy): Eukaryota > Metazoa > Chordata > Mammalia > Artiodactyla > Antilocapridae > Antilocapra > Antilocapra americana. The sequence continues at coordinate 1,990,155 of ML661322.1, forward strand.
CTGGGGTTACTTTTCCACTCTTCTCCAGTAGCATATTGGGCATCTACCTACCTGGGGAGTTCATCTTTCAGTGTCATATCTTTTTGCCATTTCATACTGTTTATGGGGTTCTCTATTCATGGGACTTTTTGAAGGAAATCACCATTATCTTCATTACCTCTACCATAGTTTGGTCTCAGATCAAACAACAGGGAAGAAACACAGCCCCACCCATCAACAGAAAATTGGTTTAACAATTTACTGAACATGGCCCCACCCAACAGATCAAGACCCAGTTTCCCCCACAGTCAGTCTCTCCCAACAAAAGTTTCCATAAGCCTTTTATCTTTATCCTTCAGAGGGCAGACAGAATGAAAACCACAATCACAGAAAATAAATTAAACTGATCACATGGACCACAGCCTTGTCTAAGTCAAAGAAACTATGAGCCGTGCTGTGTAGGGCCACCCAAGATGGACAGATCATAGTGGAAAGTTCTGACAAAACGTGGTCCACTGGAGAAGGGAATGGAAAAGCCACTTCAATATCTTTGCCTTGAGAACCGCATGAGTAGTAACCAGTCAATCCTAAAGGAAATCAACCCTGAATACTCTTTGGAAGAAGTAATGCTAAAGCTGAAGCTCCAGTACTTTGGCCACCTAATGTGAAGAGCTGACTCATTAGAAAAGACCTTGATCTTGGGGAAGATTGAAGGCAGGAGGAGAAGAGAGGGGCAGAGGATGAGATGGTTCAGTGGTATCACAAGCTCAATGGACATGAACTTCAGCAACCTCCAGGAGATGGTGAGGGACAAGGAAGCCTGGTATGCTGCTCTCCATGGGATCCCAAAGAGCTGGACATGACTTGGTGACGCGACAACAGCAGCAGCAAAAAGAACAGGAGGAACTGAACATATAGCCCCATTGCTATAAAAGCGACTGTCTCAGGTCGATTATCTTCCTTGCTTTCTCCCAAACAGTACACATCACTTCTTGGAGCCAGCACACCTCTGGTGGTCAGAGTTGAAATATACAGAGGTAACCTTAAAATCTACATCTCTTACAGATTTGTAATTGGTAATGACCTGGGGTATAGTTGTCCATGTGGAAACTCTCCCGAGGCAGCTTCCTCTGGGGGGCTGGGGTGGGGGTGGTGGGGAGACACCTTGCTGTTTAATAAATAATAGAAGAGCTTCAGAAAGTGTCTGGGAAGCACATTTCTCATGTAGAAATGTTACAGAATAACACAGGATGAATAATAGAAAAGGTTATTGAAAAATTCATAATTTCCAAGTGCCAGTGAAGGGCAGCTCCAGTGCAGTCTATTTGCCTGTAGAAAAGTGATTAAAATATATATTATTGTCCTGTCTATAGGAAAATGTATTATTAAGTGGATACTAGCATGACATTTGAAAAATCCATTTCACTCCATTTAGCAGCAGAGGGGTTTTGGCTGCTGCTTTGTGTTCCCAGGTTTCGCAAGTGTTTTAATAAGCCTTTTAAAAAACAAAAAGCGATTTTAATTATGGCCCCCTGCCTCCCAGCCGTACTATTGCTTTGCATTTACAGTTCTTTTGCCAAAGAGATTTAAAAACACATAATAGGGAATGTAAACATCCTGCCTACATTTATTATGTCAATTGCCAAGAGAGAAAACTGGTCATTGACCAGTACTTATGGGCTGAAAGAAGGGGGGGTGGGGTGGGAATGAATCTGCTGATCCAGACACAACAAAGAATAAAGCCTCAGTGGAGAAGGCCTGCAATTCCTGCCAACTACCTGTGGCTACTTTTCTAATGGATATTCAGCGTCTTTCTTGTAAAGCCAGGAGTTCTTTGTGAGGTGTGCTTCTAAATGGTTCCGTTATAAGCAAGAATTATGATTTATCCACGGGCTTTGGGGCAGGGTGGAGCTCTTCAGCTTGAAGATTCCATCATGGCAAAATTCAGAGTTGGCTCCGAATGGACTCAGATTTGGGGGTTGGGCTCAGAGAGCTCTCTGATTCTTACTCAGGACTAAATTTCTCCAGCAAACGAGTTAAAGGTCGGAGTGGATGAGGATGGAGTCTGAAAGGCATGAACCACATTCTATAGATCTAAAGTGCTGATTCAGCTGGTACAGCCTGTGGTCTTTTGGCAAGTGTACAGGTAGAGAGTGTTCGGCCCAGAGGTCGTATAGCAGTTGGTACAGTCCTGAATATTCACTGAAAGGACTGATGCTGAAGCTGGAGCTCCAATAGTTTGGCCACCTGACTCAAAGAACTGATTCATTGGGAAAGACCCTGATGCTGGGAAAGATTGAAGGCAGGAGGAGAAGGGGACAACAGAGGATGAGATGGTTGGATGGCATCACTGACGCAATGGACATGAGTTTGAGCAAACTCTGGGAGTTGGTGATGGACAGGGAAGCCTGGTGTGCTGTGGGGTCACAGAGAGCCGGGCATGACTGAGTGACTGAACTGAACAGGAAATCAGGCAGAAATAACAACGTGCTACAAATAACGCATCTGTAGTTCCTCTCTCTTACCAACTGGGTAATTTTTCTGGAATCACCTAACTTCTCTGGGTCTCAGTTTAAGGATAAAAACATAGAGCACTTTTCATCAGATCATAATTTTTAGCATTATTACTTATATATCCTATTTTTAAAAAAAGATTATTAAACTATTTGTTCTAATAGCATCTCACTTGCAACTTGTAAAATTGTTTTTCTAGTTAAACAACCACTCAGTCATGTCTAACTGCTTGCCATCCTGTGAGCTATAGCCCACCAGCCTCCTCTGTCCATTAGATTCTCTGGGCAAGAATACCAGAGTGGGTCATGATTTCCTTCTCCAGGGGATCTTCCCATCCCAGGGACTAAACCTCGGTTTCCTGTAAGTGCAGGCAGAATCTTTACTCTCTGAGCCACAGTTGAACAACAGTCAGGAGATCAAATTGCCCTTGATCTCAAACCAATGTCCTTCCCCTTTTCCAAGGCAATCGCCAGTAAGACGAGAGCTCTAATTTCATAGGGATTCTGATGGTGAATTCTGGACATGAATCCTGTGTATGACTTGTTGAAGTGGAAGAACAGATTCTTCTGGCCTGAGATTTTCTCCCAATTATTTAGAGTCATCATATATTTATCTTGTATTCAACAAACAGGTATTACATTGTAGAATACTGGGCTAAGTAATGTTTCAATATAGAACATATGTAAGAAGACATGGTTCTTACTCTAGTGGAGCAACAATTATCTAAACAACTTGGTATAGTTAAAAATACAAGAAACAGTGTGATGATGGAGGAACAAGAAATTTTTTTACAAGTAAAAACTGAATTAGATTTAAAATAAACTAGGTAAACATCTCAGTCAAGGTAATGTTGGTCTCATAAAATGAGTTAAGAAGTATTCCCTCCTCTTCAATTTTCTGGAAAAGTTTGAGAAGGAATGATATTAACTCTTCTTGGAATGTTTGGTAAAACTTGCCACTGAAGATGTCTGTTTCTGGGGTTTCTTTTTTTTTTTGGAGGTTTTTGATGACTGTCAATTTCTTTATTAATGTCTAATCTATTCATATTTATTTTCTTCATAATTCAGCTTTTGGAAGGATGTATGAGCCTAAAAATGTGTTCATTTCTTCTAGGTTGTCTAATTGATGTATAGCTGTTCAAAGTATTCTTTTTTAATCCTTTGTATTTCTGTGGTATTTTGGTAATTTCTCCTGTTTCTGATTTTATTTATCTGATCCTCATCTTTTCTCCTTAGTAAGCCTAGTTAAAGATTTGTCAATTGTGTTTATCTTTTCAAAGAACCAACTTTATTTTCATTGATTTTTTTCTAGTCTCTTTTTAGTCTTTCATTTGTTTCCACTCCAATCTTTATTATTTTCTTCCTTTTATTGACTTTGGGCTTTGTTCTTTTGTCAACTTTCTTTAGCTATAAGGTTAGATTGTTTATTTGAGACTTTTCTTGTTTATTGAGATAAGCCTGGAATCCTATAATTATACCTTTTAGTACCACTTTTGCTATATCTCATAGATTTTTGTTTGTCCTATTTTAATTCGTCTTCAGGTATTTTTTTATTCCCCCTTGGTTTTCTTCAATGACCCCATAGTTGTTTTAGTTGTTGTGGCATATTGTTTAATCTTCACATACTTGTGATTTTTCCAGTTTTCTTCCCGTAGTTGATTTCTAGTTTCATACCATTGTGGTCAGAAAAGATGCTTGATGTGATTTTAAATTTCTGAAATGTATTGAGACTTTTTTTGTGTCCCAACATATGGTCTACTGTTGAGAAAGTTCCACAAGCATTTGAGAAGAATATGTATTCTGCTGCATTTTGTTGCAATATTGTATATAAATCCATTCATCCCACCTGATTGAATGTTTCATTAATGTCGGTTTTTCCTTGTTGACTTTCGGTCTGGATGATCTATCCATCAATGTAGCTGTTAAAGTTCACCCTTTAGGTACATTAATAATTGATTTATATATTTTGCTGCATATATGTTAGTTGCATATATATGAATAACTGTTATATCACCTTCCTGTACCCTTTTGGGGTATTCGTTACCCTTTTGGGCTGGTATGGATGTGGCTACATCCACTTTCTTTTGACTTTCATTTGCTGCAAGAATCATCTTCCATCCCTTCAACTTTGAGTTTATGTTTATCTTTAGAGTTGAGATGGGTCTCCTGGAGGCAGCATATTATTTTTTGATCCATCTGGCCACTCTGTCTTTTGAATAGTGAATTCAATCCATCTGTACTTAGGGTGGTTATTGATAAATGAAGAATTAGTGATGCTATACTGTTTTCTGGTTGGTCTTTATCTCCGTTGTTTCTTTTTCCTGTGTTTCTATCATTTTAATTTGATGGTTTTCTGTGATGTTTTTCTAGGTTCCCCCCCCCCTTTTTTTTTAATGTTTTGAGTCTCTGCTCTAGTTTTGCGTTCTGTGATTACCATGAGGTCTGTGTTAAATGTCTCATAGAAAAAATCATCCTTTTTCTACCTATATCATTTTATCTTCATTTGCGTTCCTGGGTTCTGTCCTTTCCTTATCTACTTGTGTGTTTCTATTTTCTCAAATTACCCCTTTTTTTGTTGTGAGTTTGTTGCCAAATTGAAGTGGCTATTTTTTTCCCTTTAACCTTTATGCTTTAATTGTTTAACAACCTATTCTGATATAAAGTTGCAATTTTTTGATTTTGTCTATTTATTTATCACCTTACTCAGAGTTTGTGTACTTTTGCTTTTTTGTTTTGGGTAAAAGAGCTCCTTTCCACGTTTCTCATAAGGCAGGACTAGCAGTGATGAACTCCCTCAGTTTTTGTTTGTCTGGAAAATACTTTATTTCTCCCGCATACGTGAAGGATGACTTTGTCAGATAGATATTCTTGGCTGACAGCTTTTATCTCTCTGTATTTTGTGTCTGTCACTCGACTCTCTCCTGGACTGTAGATTTTCTGCTGAGAAATCTTCTTTTAGCCTAATGGGGTTCCTTTGTAGGTTTTTGTCTTTTTCTTTTTCCTGACTGCCTTTAAAATTCTCTCTTTGTCACTGACTTTGGATAGGTTTAATATGTGTCTGGGAAAAGGCCTTTTTGCCTCGAGGTGACCAGGTGTTCTCTCAGCCTCCTGAACATATATATCCAGTTCCTTCCCCAGGTTTGGGATGTTCCCAGCTCTTACTTCTGTAAACAAGCTCTGTATCTCCCCACCCCCCGTTTCTCTCCTTCTGGGAAACCCACCATCCTTATGCTGCCCTTCTGATGGGATTGGATAGCTCTCCTAGGATCTCTCTCTCTCTTTTTTTTTATCTTAGCTCTCCTCTTCTATCTGAATCATTTCTAGATTTCTGTCTTCAAGCTCACTAATTCTCTCTTCTATATGGTCTGCTCTATTCCCCTAGGTTTCTAATACATTCTCCATCTCATTTACTGAATTCTTCAATCCTAGGATTTTGCTTTGATTCTTTTTTAGAATTTCAATTTATTTGGCAAAATATTCCTTCTGTTCATTAACTTTGTTCCTGAGCTCATTTAACCACCTTTCTGAGTTTTCTCGTAGCTTATCAAATGTCCTCATGACAACTATGTTGGATTCTCCATCAGTTAGATCCCAGTATCCAAACCTTGGTTTCTGGAGAATGGTCATCTTCTTTTTGTAATACCATGTGTTATTGTGATTCTTCATGGTGCTTGGTGACTTGTTCCTCCGTTGGCTCACTTGAAGTAGCTAATACTTTTCTTATTGAGGTAAAGCTTTTTTTTTTTTTTTTAAACTTGATTCTAACAATTCAATAGGGCTTCCCTGGTGGCTCAGGGGTAAAGAATCTGCCTGCTAATGCAGGAGACATGGATTCAATCCCTGAGTCGGGAAGATCCCCTGGAGAAGGAAATGAAGATCCCCTGGAGAAGGCAACCTACTCCAGTATTTTTGCTGGAAAATTCCATGGACAGAAGAGGCTGCTGGGCTCCAGTCCACGAGGTCTCAAAGAAGCAGACAGGACTTAGTAACTAAACAGTAACAGTATTCAGGTTGGTAATTAGAGGCCTTTCTTTCGGTTTCCAGTAGGGGGCGCTATATCACAAATATTTTGGATAATCCCACCTGCGCTGCCTTTGGTCCCATGTGAGAATCTCTCTCCTCTTTCCACTGCCTCTGCTAGAGATTTGCCTGGTGCCCTTGTGCTTCTGGGGTTGCCAGTGTCTGTTTGATGCCCGGTTGATGCTGTTGCTCTTGTTGCCATAGCAAGCACTGGGATGGTAGGACCCTTCACTGTGTCCAGGGTGGTCCGGATCGCAGGGACCGTGATGACAGCAAGGGGGGCGGGGAGCCAGGACCATGGGTGCCTCTGCTGAATCTGGTACTCTGAGGTTCATAACTATCACTGCTGCAGTCAGGGAGGCTGGAGTCACATCACAGCTGGAGGAGACCAAGGTCCCTGGCCTCTCTGACACCACTGCCTGTGCCCTGAGCTGTGGACCCTGTTGTGTCTTAGAGGTCAAAGTCCCACGTGCTGCCGCCTCTGCTGCCGCCGGGTTCTCTGGGGCTGCGGGCTCAGCTCCTCAGCTGGGGGGGCAGGGCTCTCACCCATTGCCTCCACTGTTTCCCCAGTCCTCCCACCTCTAGATGTACAGCTATGTGGAATTCTCCAGCATCTTGAGTGTGTTGCAATCAGAGGCAACTCTGTTGACTTGTGGATGTTTTACTGGTTGTAGATCGAAAGGGAGACAAGGGTGTGTTCATGCCGCCATGATGTTGGCATCCTTCCTTCCTCGATAATTCTGAGCAGCTTGATTGAAGCATGATTTACATACCTTTACAGGTCACAAGCTTACATTGTGCAGTTCAGTGTTGGCTAGTATATTGACAGAACTGTGTTGTCACTGTGACAGTCCATTCTGGGACATTTCAGCACCCTGTAACGAAACCCTGCACCCATTACCAGGTAGCCTTGACGTCTCCCCTAAACCCCAGTCCTAGGCAGACACTTGTTGTTTAGTGGCTCAGCCCTGCATGACGCTTTGTGACCCCAGGGACTGCAGCACTCCAGCCTTCCCTGTCTTTCACAATCTCCCGGAGTCCACTAGGCACACATTAGCCCACAGCTGTCCCTACAGACTCGCCTGTTCTGGGCACTGCATGTAAATGAAATCATGCAACGTGTGATCTTCTGTGACTGACTTCTTTTGCTTGACATAATTTTTTCAAAGTTTATCTATATCATTGCAAGTATAACTATTTCATTCCATTTTATGGCCAAATAATATTCCATTATGTAGACATACTGCGCTTTGTTGAGCCATTCATCAGCTGATGGACATTTGAGTCATTTCCACTTTTTATCTATACTAAATGATACTGTTATGAACCTGCATATACAAGTTTTAGTGTGGAATATGCTTTCATTTCTCATGTATATATATTTAGGAGTGAATCTGTTGGGTCATAGGGTAGCTAGCAGAGATACCACTTTGCCAACAAAGATCCATACAGTGAAAACTATGATTTTACACTAATCATGTACGGATGTGAGAGTTGGACTATAAAGAAGGCTGAGCATTGAAGAATTGATGCTTTGAAGCTGTGGTATTAGAGAAGACTCTTGAGAGTCCCTTGAACAGCAAGGAGATCAACCTAGTTGATCCTAAATGAAATCAACCCTAAATATCCATTGGAAGGCCCAATGCTGAAGCTGAAGCTCCAATACACTGGCCACCCGATGTGAAGCACCAACTCATTGGAAAAGACTCTGATGCTGGGAAAGATTGAGGGCAGGAGGAGAAGGGGATGACAGAGGATGAGATGGCTAGATGGTATCACCGACTCAATGGACATGAGCAACCTCTGGGAGATAGTGAAGGACAGGGAAGTCTGGCTTGCTGCAGTCCACAGGGTCTCAGAGTCAGACATGACTTAGTGACTGAACAACAACTTGAGATTTTAATCATCCATCTATTTCTGATGCAAAGAGGTGCAGCCTGAACAACAAAGAACAACCAAACCGTTTTTCAAAGTGGCTGCACCATTTTATAATCTCATCCTTGATGAATGAGGATTCCATTTCTCCACATCCACCTTAACAGTAGTTCTTAATTCTAATGTTTCTCAGTGGTTTCCTTAGGATTATCTCCACATAAGCTCATGTCATCTGCAAATAGAGAGCTTTAATTTTCCCTTTTCAATCTAATGCCCTTTATTTTTCTTGCCTAATTGCCCTGATGAGACTCTACAGTGCTGTGTTGAATGTAAGTGGTGGGAGTAACTATCTCTGCCTTACTTCTGTCTTGGGGGAAAGCTGTCTGTCTCCTATCAGTAAGGATGCTGTCAACTGTGGGTGTTTAGCAGATGACCTTTATCAGGGTAAAGGTATTCCCTACTATCCCTGGTTTATAGAATGTTTTAATACGCAAAGCCATCTTCTTCCATTTCAAATCAGCTTAGAAGGTCTCTCGTTCGAGAACCCTGAACCCAGCTCTCTGAACTCCTCACTGGACAACATCCAGGTCAGCTTTTCCAGCTGACTTTATAATTATTGCTTCTGCCCTGCACTTCTTTTTATTACTTATTAAATATCATAAGCACTTTCACCTTCCTTCCTTGATTTACTTTTGTTTGATTTCTTTATCCTACCATGTCCATGAAACTCTCCCCAGGAAGCCAGGGACCACGTTTACCCCGTTCACTTCGGCTACCACAGTTCCTGAGAGAGAGTAGTTGATCAGTCAGTAAACACTTGTGAATAATTGAAGAAGTGGATGTGTCCTCTATAGGTACACGGGTAGTGCTGTGTGGTCACTCAGCACAGAGAAGCAGAAGACACGGGTGGTCAATGACTGGATTTTAAGTAAAGGTGACAAGTGGTGAGTCGAGAAAATAATAGAAAACCTTTTACAATGAAAGGTTTCAAACAGTAGCCAAGACTGCAGGAGAAGCTCTGTAGAGGTGGGTCACCCTTGTACCTGAGCCCAAATCCAAGCCATACATGTTCAGTGAGGATGTATTATTTCTTTCCCAGGTAACAATAGCTCTCTCACATCCTACGCACAGGGCCAGCCTGCCCCGTGGCTCCCTACCCTAGCGTGCTGTGTGTCACAAAGCAAAGGCCGGCCCATAGGAGACCGCACAGGGGCTGGGTAAATCAACCTCTAAATGTACCTTTATCATCCGTTTCATCTTATTCCCTTCACCACCCTGGAGTTAAATCTCCCCATTGCTCGGCCCCCTCCTCCTGGGCCCCCATGACGATCATCTAAATTAAAATCTGTTATCGGTGTCTGGGTAATCCCCTCTGATGCCCTAAGTACTGCAGGATCTGTTTTGCTCAAACCACGCATGTAAGTGCTGATAGCTTTTGAGCAGCTGAAATGGCTTTGTATATCTCACACAAATGTCTGCATGGCTTGCAAGCAGCCAGGACCTGGCAGAAAAGACACATTCTTGGCTGGAAGGTTTATGAAGCTGCGGGTGGAACTGCCTTGGAGGGCAGCTCCGGAAGGCTCCTTGTCAGGTTCTGTTCACTTCCCCAGATAGAAGAGGAAGAGGATCCCAGGCTTCAAACAATCTTCAGATATCATCCTCGCCATGGCGTATTTTGCATGTTTCATCACAATCTTGTTCTGCTAGGTCATCCTGGTGAGTGTAGTGGCCAGGAAAATGTTGATGAAACAAATGATGACTTCTCCTGTGCCTGTCACCCACAATCATGACATGAAACAAAATTGCAATTTTGTTGTTTTCCTATTTCTTTCTTTCCTTGCTAATGCATTTTCTCTCCCGGGGAAGGAGGGGTATCTAGTGTGTGTAATAGAAAGAATATACATTTGGGATTAGCAGACCTTGGTTTAAATTCTGTGATGATTCTAGCTGAAAAATGCTGGAAAAGGTATTTGAGCCTCCCAAACTCAATCCCATGGTCTATAAAACAAAGTCCCTAATACTCCCAAAGCACTCATTAAAAGAGAATATAATTGATGATTGCTGTGCTTATTTACTGTCATTCTCCCAACATATACTTGGAGTAGGATATGGCAACCCACTCCAGTATTCTTACCTGGAAAATCCCATGGATGGAGGAGCCTGGTAGGCTGCAGTCCATGGGGTCATGAAAAGTCAGACACGACTGAGCAACTTCACTTTCACTTTTCACTCTCATGCATTGGAGAAGGAAATGGCAACCCGCTCCAGTATTCTTGCCTGGAGAATCTCAGGGACAGAGGAGCCTGGTGGGCTGCTGTCTGAGGTCGCACAGGGTCGGACACGACTGAAGTGACTTAGCAACAGCAGCAGCAACATATACTATACGTGTGTACATGGTTAGCTGTCTGATTCTTTGTGACCCCTGGACTGTAGCCCACTAGGCTCCTCTGTCCATGGGATTTCCCAGGCAAAGATACTGGAGTGGGTTTCCATTTCCTCCCCCAGGAGATTTTCCCAACCCAGGGATCGAACCCACATCATCTCCTGTTTCTTCTGCATTGCAGGCAGATTCTTTACTCGCTGAGCCATCGGAGAAGCCCCCTAACATATATTGTAAATGAGGTCATAAACTCCACAATGGCAAGGAATTATTGCTTTGTTTCCTGTATTGGCAAAACCTTATATATATCACTCACTCAGTAAGCATTTTTGAATGAATGAATGGGATGAATCAATAGGAAAGTGCTCAGGGTGACATAGTAGGTATTTAAAACATAATTAATCCTTTCGCTACTAATTTGAATATTTCTCAGATTCTGTCTACTGATGGGCAGATTTGAAAACCTCAATTAAGGAGAAAGTGCCTTCTTTTTGAACCTTTTCTGTGCAAGAGTGTCACATCATTTTTCGTAAGTGATGGGCACTGTCTAATACTTCCTGACCTGGGATCTGTGATTGACAAGAGGCGATGAAGCTTTGCCCTTGTCCCCAAGCTTTTCCATGGAACATCTCCAGGAACTCTGTTTGTACCATCTCCCCTTCCCCTTCCAGTCTGCCAATTATTCCACCTTCCTTTTCTCTTTTCCTATCTCCCTACCCTCACCCCTCTCTTTCCCTCTCCCTCTCTCTTTTTATGCTTTGCTTGGAAATTCTTCTCTAACATAAGGCTTCCCAGGTGGTACAAAGGTAAAGAATCCTCCTGTCAATGCAGGAGATGCAAGAGGACATGGGTTTGATCCTTAATCAGGAAGATCCCCTGGAGGAGAAAACAGCAACACACTCTAGTATTCTTGCCTGGAGAACCCCCATGGACAGAGGAGTCTGGCAGGCTACAGTCCATGGGGTCACAAAGAGTTGACCACAACCGAGCATACACATAGGACACAGGCTACCACCTGGTGGAGTTGCTTCATTTGTTCAACAAGAAAACATTTTCAAAAACATTGGATTAAAAATTTTCCAAGTTGGAGGCAGAGTCACAATTAAATATCAAACCTTTAATCCCAATCTTTTTGACTCTCTCATATTTATGCTACCTATAATACCTGGAAATATTCATTAAAATAATAGTACCAGGAAATATTAGTTGAACTAGTTATGTTAACCTTTTTTCTTTTTTAAACCAAGGGAATGTCTTTCATCAAAATAAATCTATGCTCATGCCCAGTGATTAAACCCAAGAAAAGTAGATGTACTCACGTCGGGGTGTGGAGGAAACACACTCATTCAGCTTCCCTCTGAACCTCCAGAGGCTGGCCTGTGCCAATGGTAGGGTCTCCAGGTGCTGGATGTGGTGACCAGTGACTGCCAGGTTCCACCCCAGGTCAGGCTGGCACAACCTTCCTGACTCGGCCTGTCTTGGCCGAGAGCGTGAACCTGGGCTGCTTGGCCTGGCGGGTTGTTTCACTGCTGTTATGCCTGGCTTAATAGTCAGTGTGAGGTGCTGGTCAGAGCTCTATTATTCAAGTCATTAAACCCAGACAAGACCAAGTCTGAGAGTGCACACCACGGGGAAGCCCCAGCCCACACTTGGTAAGGTAATGGAAGCTGTGACCTCAGCCTCCGCCACCTCCTCTTTCAATCTCCTCCGCGTCCGCATTCATGCTATGTGGGTCCCTGACTGTGACTCAGCCTGGGTTTCCATCAACAGACTCTGACTTAATCCAGGGAAGATCGAAGGCTTCTTAGTGGGGCGAGGCACTGAAAAAGCAGTTTGAGGTTTGCATTTGAGCCAGATTTATTTTTTGGCTGTTTTTACTTTTTCCCTCCTTTTGTATGAATAACAATGTCAGTCCCTGTGTCTGGCACTTAACAGATTCTTATTTACTAGCCGAGTAAATAAATAACAGTTCCTCTTTATTAGCCACCCCCCACAAACAGCCAAAACATACGTCCATCTTCAACCCTTCTATCCAGCCCTAGTTCACTTAATATAAATGCTAATTAGGATGTAGGTTAAGGCCATTACTCTCTCTCAGGGAGAAGATGCCAAACTTGGGCTTTCCTCTTGCTGAGAATCGTGAGTCTCAGGATGCCTGTCTTCCTCCTGCCTTCATCCCTCCATCCCCGGGAAGGTGAGAGTCGCTGCCCTTGGCAGTAGAAGAAGTACATTCCTTTGTTGCAGTGGGCTTGCATAGTTCTGGCATTATCACCGGAGCAGCATCTTGTGGAAAACAAACATATACAAGCACAAATGACTCCAGCTTCCCACAGTGGGTAGTCACAAACGGGACATTTGCCAATGGCACCAAACACTTTCATTACACTGGCAAACAATAAACAGGGTAAACTGAGAGAGAACATAAGCTCAGTGCAAGTAAACCAACAAGCTGGGCATCAGTGGTGGTAGAGAAGATGCTGAGAGGGAAGAGGGGACATTGCCATGCCCATCACTAATGCAGAAGCCAAGATTTCGGGTTTAAACCATGATGGGAAAGCTAGGTGTTTCCACCCAAAGTAGCTGTTGAGCTAGAAAAGGAAGAAGGGAATCCACTCTAAACCTTATTTCTGAGCATCTTGTTAGAGTTTTGTCCAAAGAATTCATTAGCAAATAAGTGCTGAAATCTTCTTATGCTTAGAACAGTTGTTCAAGTGTGGAGAAGACCCATGGTCTAGTCTACAAGAAGACTCTTGTTTAAGGAGCTCTATTCCCAAGGGGAGAGGAGCTTGGCTTTAATACAAGGTTATACAGTGGGTCAAGTGAACAGAGCAGACAATAACTGGGACTGGAGTTTAAAAAAGGCAAGTGCTTGAAGGGCTGAGTAGGGGCGCGGCAACCCCAAGAATGGAGAACATTCTGAGCAGAAATATTGGTGAGAGTTCTCCATTTGGTGCAAGGGACAAGTACATAGAAACATAATCTAGAATAAATATATGTCAGGCCAAAGCGTCTTGATTTCATTCTGACATCAATGGAAAGATATTGGAAGGTTTTTGAGCAGAAAAAATGAAATGATGAAAGTGGCATTGAAGAAAGCTTGATCTGGTCAAAGCATGCAGAATCTGTTGGACTGGAGGCAGGGGGCAGCCAGACAATGTAGAACACTGATGCAGATAACATGTTGAGAGGCGAACAAAACCTGGACAGAGGCGGTGATGAGAGGAAAGAGGGGTGAGAAGAGAGGCTTTTCAGCCTGGGCCGCAGTGTGTAACACCAGGGAAGTTAAGCAGACACTCAGGTTTCCAACCTTCACATCCTTTTATATGGAAATATAAACAAAACAATTTTAGACAGGAGAAGAAGCTGACTTTAGGAGGAGATGAATTTGGCTTGACGTAAATATGCTAAGTGTGAGCTAATAGCCTGATATTCTAGCACAAGTAGGTGGAAAAATGTAATTAAAAATTGAGCTTCAAGAGGGTTCCCTTCTGTCCACCCCCTCTCCAGTATTTATAGTTCGTAGGTTTCTCGCTGATGGCAGTTATGACTGGTGGGAGAGGACACCTCAGCTTACTTTTGGTGTTGAGTACCTTTCTCTAATCATTGGTGATGTTGAGTACCTTTTCATGTGCCTCTTGGCCATCTGTATGTCTTCTTTGGAGAAATATCTGTTTAGGTCTTTCACCTATTTTTTGACAGCATTGTTTGTTGTTCTGATATTGAGCTGCATGAGCTGTTTGTATATTTTAGAGATTAATCCTTTGTCAGTTGCTTCGTTGAATTGGGAGATGATGATTGATAATATATGCACTATCATGTAAATAGATAGCTAGTGGGAAGCTTCTGTATAGCACAGGGAGCTCAGCTCAGTGCTCTGTGATGACCTAGAGGGGTGGGACAGGGGAGTGGGGTGGGAGGGAGGTCCAACATCCAGGGGTGTGGGTGTACATATAGCTAACTCACTTTGTTGTACAGCTGAGACTAACAACATTATAAAGCAATTACTCTCTAATACAAAAGACTTGACCTTCAAATGGCACCTTGGATCTGTGCAGAGCTAAGTCCTGGTACCTGCTCATGTGATAGCATTTTATAATCATGTGCTATACACTGCATATGCACATGAACTTAGTAATTACAGGATAAATCCTCTGGCTCTTGCCCTCTCCTGCTCCTCTGTGCGGAATCATATTGCTCTGGGACCAAGAGAACAGTTGATCAAAGGGTAATCCACTTACGTAAGGAAAGACAAAAAGGGCAGGGAGGAATGACAAAAGGTTTTTAATTCAAAAGGAGCTGACCATGCAATGGTCCTGCAGTAGCGATGAGAGCAGAATCAGGAAAGAACAGACACGAAAGGGAGACATTAGGAAGGAAGGAGGGCTGGACAGAACTGGAATGGGGTGATGGAACAGAAGTTGGAAGAGGCAATGAAACACAGTAAAATATATCCATCTGAGACTCTTCCCATGTGGAGCTAGAATTGTCTATTTGTGTGTCTGTGAATGTGAATGTATGCTTCTGAAGATACTCCAAAAGGAGAATCCAAAGATTAATAGCTAGCTGAGGTAGCCAGCTTCTGAGATACAGCCCAGTGCCCTCACCTCCTGGAATATAGACTCTTTGCTCAGTGAATCCTATGCTAGAATATGCTAGGAATTGATGGGATGTGACTTCAGAGACTTGGTCATAAAACGCATTGCCCTTTGGCCTTGATCCCTTGCTTAGGGGAAAGGTGCCTGCATGCCCTCAGCACACCCAACATGCCCTCAGGCAGCCACATGAGACAGTCACCTTGGAAGTGGGTTCTCCAACCCCAGTCAATCAATATTAAGGACAACTTCGACCCCAGATGCATCAGGCTTCAACCTCATTGTTGTTCAGTTGCTAAGTTATTTCTGACTCTATGCAACTCCATGAACTGCAGCACATCAGACTTCCCTGTCCTTCACTATCTCCCAGAGTCTGCTCAAACTCATGTCTGTTGAGTCGGTGATGCCATCCAACCATCTCATCCTCTCTTGTCCCCTTCTCCTCTTGCTCTCAATCTTTCCCAGCGTCAGGGTCTTCTTCGATGTGTCGGCTCTTCACATCATGTGGCCAAAGTATCAGAGCTTCAGCTTCAGTATCTGTCCTTCCAGTGAATATTCAGGATTGATATCTTTTAGGATTGATTGCTTTGAACTCACAATCCAAGGGACTCTCAAGAGTCTTCTCCAACACCACAGTCCAAAAGCATCAATTCTTCAGTGCTCAGCTTTCTTTGTGGTTCAAGTCTCACATCCATACAAGACAACTGGGAAAAGCATAGGTTTGACTATATGGACATTTGTTGGCAAAGTGATATCTCTATTTTTTAATATACTTTCTAGGTTTGTTGTAGCTTTTCTTCCAAGGGGCAGGCATCTTTTAATTTCATGGCTGCAGTCACCTTCTGCAGTGATTTTGGAGCCCAAGAAAATAAAATCTGCCACTGTTTTCACTGCAATATTGACCCTAAACCAGAACTTTCCAGGCAAGCAGCTCCTGTATTCATTACTGGCCCACAAAAACTGAGAGAATATAAAGGATTCTTGGAGTCGAATGTACTAAGCTTTGGGCTGATTTGTTATGCAGCGATGGATAACTAATACACCAGAGTCAGACAAAATGTACAAAAACTGTTTAGACTGCTCATCTCAATGTTTGATATGAAAAATATTTTGACTGCTGTAATGCCTCAGCCAGCTATTGAAATGTATGAATACGTGTTTTCAGCCCAAAGTCTATCCAAAGATGTGCAAAGTTCCATGGAGGGAAGCCGAGCTCGGGAAGAGAAATGGATGCAGATTAGATGTCAAGCACGTGCTTATTGAGTTAAATTGAATTGCGATTGCAGACAGTTACAGATGAAGCACTTCACATTGTCACCTCACATGTTTATCAAACGCTGAACTACCGACAACAGTGTAGGACGGGAAACACTTCTGTGGCTCCGGGTAACGTGGCGGAACTCAAGTTTACCTAGCCATGCCAGAGGAAGGCGAGCGGTAGACGCCTTGGAAAGGACAGCATCTTCTGTTGGCCCAGGGCCATGCACACAGCAGCAAGGAGCTCAGCTCTCTCCCTGCCGTGCTCCCCATCGCCTGGCCATCGCCCCCTCCCTTGGTCTCTGCTGCAGAAATGTCTTTGTGACACCCACAGCCAAGCCTCACCTCAGTCCAAGCAGGCAGGTGAAATGAATCCCATCTCCCTAATGCTGAAGCTCGTGTTCTGGGGACGCTGCCCATCTGAGGACACAGAGCCTCAGTTGCCCTCAGGAGACCCTTGCGATCTCTTCCTCCCCAAGGGGTCTTCATTCAACCTTCTGTTCCCATTTCCTGCTTCCTTTACAGGATCTCTTGCTTTGCTATCAGGTCTGCTTCTTGCTGAAAGTGTCTGTTTGAGAGCTTTCAACTGGGAGCCGGCTCTCAGCCTACATATCTGGGTACTATCTTTGCCCTTGAATCCCATAGGTCACTCCAACAATCAGACCCCTCGTGGGCTCACTCACCATACCACAGACTGTGGACTCAAGCCGGTTCCTACTTTCCCCACAGCCTGCATCCTCACACTGAGGTCTCTGAACAGAATTTTTAATTACACAAGGTTCCCTGTGGCCCCCGGTGGAGAGTGTGTCTTTCTTCCGGTAGGTGCCATTAGACTCTCTCAGCCCCTCCCTCAGGCTGCCCCTCCCTCTGGGGTGTGCTGTGCTCTGCTTTCTAACACTGATGCCCAAATGCCAGATGCAGGAGGAATCCAGGATCCGTTGGGCACTTCCTTCAAATGTAATAAAAATTAAAAACATGCCATGACTCAAGTTCAATAGTCCAATCTTAAAATATTAATAGTTACAACTTCCACTTATAAGTTACGATGAAGAGACAAGAAGAATATGTACGTGGTCTCACTGAATCCTCTTTGTGCCTCTGAGAGAGTTTTATCATTCCTGGCTCACAGAAGCAGCTCACACTCAGAGAAGTTAAGCACTCACCTAAAACCACACTGCCTGTGGAACCTGAGGCTCTTTTATTTCCAGAGCGTCTCTACTGGGAGATACCTGGGCACTCCACTACCACAAGGCTGGAGGGAACCTGAGGAAGCTCTGGGTACCAGCCTCGATTCCATGGCTGGGGAGGCAGGGGCTGCTCTACTGGCAATGCCTCGCTCACCCTGCTTTCTCCTAAAATGTCATTTATCACATGCAGACTTGCATCCGCATTTCCCTCCACGCTTTGCAGAAAACCTCAAATGTTGGTGGCAACGGGGGACTTCGAGGCTCTCTTTGCACAGGTGCAGGATGACATGGAGAGGCTCAGTGCCTGCACAGTGTTACCAGGATTCTGGGGTGAAGACTGGTTAGCCTAGGACCAGGAGGACGCGTGTGGGGAGCTCCCTTATCTCAGGCCGAGGGCAGGCCTCTGCAGCAACTGTGGGTCGGTCACGGTCACAGGCCTCGACTTCTAGAGCTGTCCCTGGCATGATCTGACCAGAGAGCCGTTTCTGTAGATGCCCTGGTGTCCCGAGGGCTGCATAGAGTCAGGAGGAGTCCCTGCCCCTGGTGCACTGGGGTCACGCTCCCCACTCCAACCCCACTATCAGCACTTACAGGTCTGTCTGCACAGGGAATGAGCACTTTCCCAAAAAATGGGTCAGGTTTTTTCGTTTGATCTCTGGTCTTTCCCAAGAGAGCCAAAGCTGCTGGTGTTCCTGTAGGAGGTAAGGGATGGGTATGGAGCGTAGTGGGCACACAGGGCGTGGACTCTCTGTGCACTCTAGAAGGGGCAGCCCCAGAGGAAGGCCCTGGAGCCATGGCCGGCAAGCTGGAAGTCGTCCCCCAAGGCCAGAGCTGAGCTGCCCGAAGATCTTGGCAAGACTTGACCCAGTTTTCAGGCTAGCTCAGGGTGGACTTTTCACTGATTGCCACTGCTTTGTCAGGTCTCATCTCAGTGTCCCCTGGGTTATGAAACTGCCACTGTCTGTCCCAGGTCTCAGCATAAAAACCTGTGGCAGCTGCATGGTGTCCACCAGGACTATGAAATTGGAGGACGAGGTTATTTGCAACGTGTTTTGTTTGAAGCAGTTGATCTAAGTCTCCATGAGCGAAGCCCCTTCTAGCTCCTTCCCTCAGATCTAGCTCCAGGCCATGGCCCCTTCTAGCTCCTCCCCTCAGTCAGCTCCCAGGCCATGGTCCTCATCCTGCCCCACCTCCCCACCCCTAACTTTGTGAGGTGGTGGAGCAAAGATTTTCACCTAGAACCTCCCTCTTCACCCCAAAATGCTGGTGAACAGATATATTTCTAGTCAAAGCAGTGACCCAGCTTCCATGAGGCATCACCCAGGGTGGTTAAATACTTGAGCAATCCTGGTTCAAATCCTGGCTCTTCAGAACGTCCTCATCCTGCAAACTAGATCAAGTTACGAAGGCTCTCCTCATCAGCAATACAGGGGTGATGATAATGCCTGCCTCACAGGGCAAGGGGACAGACTTAAAAGCTGAGCACCATGCCTGGATCCCAGTAAGCTCTTGGTAACCCACAGTCCCAGGTGGACACAAGACACCTCGGTGGTGGCCCCTCGGGGTATACAGCTCCTAGAAAGTGTTTTGTCCCAGGCTTCTTCTGTAAACCCTGTTGGTGTTGGTGTTTAGTTGCTCAGTCATGTCTGACTTTTTGTGGACTATATATAGCCTGCTAGGCCCCTCTCTCCATGGGATTCTCCACACAAGACTGCTGGAGTGGGTTGTCATTTCCTTCTGTCACCCAGCCTGTGCTGAGAATGCTCATACCCAGGGTCCCTGAGTAACTGCTGAATCAGCTGAGATCAGGCAGCCCAGTGCCAGGACAGGTGAGCGAGGCAGGACCTCTGCTGCCCTTGGCCATGACCTGGGGGTGGCCGATGTATTTCCATACAGGACCCACGAGAGCCAAGGTTAAGAGTGTCATCTGCACACCCAGGGCCGGTCACCGTGAGGAGCAGGGTGGGGCCCCAGCAAGAGTGTATTCAGCAAATTGGCTTTCCTTCATTTCCTTGCTCAGCCTTCAGTGGAGTCCTCACAACAAGCTAACTAGCCAGGGCTCTTTGCCGCTCTTGACAGCTTTCTCAGTTTCATGCTCTTATGGAGCCCGTTTTTTCAGGGGGCACAACTCATCTACAAAGAAGGAACCCGGCTCTGCCCAGGAGAGCGAGGTGAAGAATAGATTGTGTCCTGGTGAGACAACGCTGGACGCCGGGCCAGTGCCCACTGCCCTCCTCTCCTGGACCACATTCCCGCGCCCCCTTCTCCTCCTCCAACCACAGCAGTGCCTGTGCCAGACTGCTCAATGCAGACCCCCACTGCCCAGGGACAGGGTTCAGGAGTTCAAGGACGGAGGAGAAAGAAATATTTCTCAAGACTAGGGAATGGGAAATGACCGCAGACACAGGGCTGCCAGAGCCAGGCCATCATAAAACAGAGGAAACAATTTGACAGTGAGGTGAAAATTGCCAGTGCCAATTCTCCCTGACACCCTGAGCTTTACTCCTGGGCTCAAAGAAAGCTGTCACTGGCTCAGAAAACGTCTGCAAGGAGCTGGTAATAGTTTAGTAATGGCCTGGTGACTCGGAATGAGAAGGCAGGCGGCAGCTGTGCCGTGAAGACGGCTCCTGCTTTTAACCCAAGATGGTGAGATATGGAAACAGCCCTCTTCCCCAGCCCTGCTCCTCTCCCTGCTGAGCACATCAGCTCTGGAAAAGCCACAGGGACAGGGAGGAGGTGGACAAGAAACTCAGACTGAGACGGGGCTTCAGAAACAGCCAGATTGTGAGTGTGAATGTGTGTGTGTGTATGTGTGTGTGTGTGTGTGGTTTTTCCAATAGCCATTTGAATGCATGCATCTCCCCTTCCTGAGCCCCACCCTCCTCCCTCTACCCTCTCTACTTTATGGCAAATGGGTTTTGATTCTGAAGTAAATTGACCTTGAAATAAGCTCCAGGATCTGAGTCCTTCCACCCCAGATGCTGGGGTTTGGAGCGCAGTCTGCTCATTCAGCAGATTTGGGCTCCATCGCAGGAGTCTGGAGGGGTGGGCGGTTGGCATACCGGTTGTCAGCCTGATGGGCAGAGTTGGAGTCTTGAGTTGGAAGCTGCCACAGGCAAGGATGGGGTATAAGGCAGATATGGGTGTTGCCTTCGTTCTCCTTTCTGATTGTGACTATGTGTTTGTGAGTGTGGCTGTAATTGAGAATGTGCTTGTATTCTGGAATTGTGCAGTGAGTAGCAGGGGCTGAGACTGCAAATATCTAAGGTGCTGTGGCTGTGAAACTGCTCACCAACTGGCCATGTCACGGGGAAGTGGAATCAGCCATATGGGGAGAGGGTGTGTGTTACGTGCAGCATGTGTGTGCAAGTGAAAGCTGGCATTTATCAACATTTACACCAGACTTATGTTTGAAGTTAACTTTGCCTCAATTTTGCTGGATTTCTGACCTTCCTGTGTCTTTTGTGTCAACTGGATGTCAGCCTTATTCTATGGTGATTGTAATTTAGGAATTCGATGTAACAAAGCCCGAGACATCTTTGCGTTGAGTGTCTGCCCCGTGTCTAGCCAGGAACACTGCCTCAAAGGGAAAGTGTGAGCCCAGCTGACGTGCAGAGAAGGAAGTGCCTGTGTTCAGCGCACAGTAGGGTTAGACACTATTAGAACACCAGTGTTAGACAGTCCTGGCGCCCGTTCTAATCTGAAGGTGCTCTCTTTTGCTTTAATGTGTCCGAGTTCAGCTGCATGGTTCATGAACTGAACTGGAAGTACAGGGGCTCATGTCAGTAGAGCTAAAATGTTCTCCCCATGTTCAGCTCCCACGACACAAGCTGTTGTTGAAAACATGCTCTTTCCCCAGGGAGTTTTGTTGTCACTGAGGCTGAAGCAATGAAACGGATCTGCACAAAGACAGCCAGATGCCTTCTCTAGAGGATGGGGATGTGTAGACCATAAGGCAGATAGGCAGTGGGGGTGGGGCAGGGACACAGACACACCTTGAGTCCATCTGACCCCGAGACAGGGTGCAATGGGGCTGCCTTAGGAGCAGCATAAGACTTTCAACTCAGCCTTTCTGGGCCAGAGCCAGGCTCCTCTGAGGTGGCCTAGGACCAAGCTTTGGAGATGAGTTGGGCAGAGAAATGAGTAGAGACTTAGTGCCAGAACAGCAATCCCAGAAAGGCTTGGGGCTGCTCCTTCCTCTTCCAGTAAGGGAGGCCATGGGGAGGGACTTCGATGGAAGAAGCCATTAAGTATAACCCAGGTTACAGTAGAAATTCAGCAGCTGCAAGACCTCAAAAGTCCCCCAGAGGTTACTAAGTGCAGCCCTTTCCCCTAAGCAAATCTGAGCCCACAACCATTCCAGAACCATGGTGGTTCCCTTTAAGTATTTCTCAGGCAGGATATTTCATAAGCTCCCTAATGCACTAGTACCAAAACAAAGCCGAGCAGAGAAAGAACCAAATTTCCTCTGGACAATGGCCAAATGTAATCCGAGATGAATACAGATGTTTCAAAAGCAGTCAGTTAGTCAGCAAATGTGCCAGTATACCTCTTTTCTGTGCCCTCAGGTGACACGCTTCCCAGATTAGATTAGCTGGATGTGTG
Organism: Antilocapra americana; assembly: GCA_007570785.1. Taxonomy (NCBI): domain Eukaryota; kingdom Metazoa; phylum Chordata; class Mammalia; order Artiodactyla; family Antilocapridae; genus Antilocapra; species Antilocapra americana. The sequence continues at coordinate 2,012,563 of ML661322.1, forward strand.
GTCCCACGCACCCTCATCTGATTCATCCTGGTGGGAACAGCGTTGTCAGTTTAGGGAAGAGAAGTGCACAGAAGTCTTGGCATCAGGACCTACATTAGCTTCCTTGATGTTCAGATGAGATGGACAAATTGGAATTTAGTGGTCAGTTACAGTCCATGGTTAGCTTGCATTTTATTGGGTTGGCCAACAGTTTCATCCGGAAAAACCCAAATGAACATTTTGGCCACCTGATGGCTCATTCAGATACAAGTGAATACCAAAAAAACCATGTGTTCTATAAACAAAAGGCTTAGGACATCTTCCATGCATGGATACAAAAGAATTTGTTGAAATAAGCTGGGAACTAAGTGCTGTATACGGTTGCCCGTAAGCATTAGTCACTCAGCTCTTGTGTTGCCAATGTAAGATGGTATTCCTAGGAAGTGGTAGTGAGAAAATAGAAGGGTTAATTACCTGGAATGTGTTTAGAGTGTATGAAGAGTGATTAGAGAGGACAAAAATCTGTGAATAAAAATATGTTGAGAATGAAAGAATTAATGCTAGGCTAAAGATGTATGCAAGAAAAAAAGAATTTGTAAAGGAAAAGGGAGGAAGATATTAAGACTTTGCCCACAGAAGCAGGTGGAGCTTCTGAGATGCAGTAGTTTCAGATTAAATGTGCTCAAAGGAGAATGTGCAGGCATATCCCTCTGAGGGTGAGCAAGAAAGTGTTTGTAGTGGTGGGTCTTATCCTAAAAAGGAAAATAGGGGTGATTATATGAAAACCTGACAAGGTTATCTAAGAAGCTTCTTGGGCTGTAAAGTAATATAGAAAGGCAGCCAAGACTCAGCAGCCCCATGATGGCCCTCACTCTGATTTTATTTTAGAACAGTTTGGCCCAGGCTGGAGAACATGGAGGAGACACTCTAGAAGATACCACAGTGGGAGCATAGATGAGGTTTTCATCGTTTCTAGCACCAAAGACAAGGTCAGGAATCAAATTCAGAAAGGAGAAAATTAAATGTGGTTATGTGTTTAGGACTACAATACAGCAGTTTGTGAAACCGTAGCTTATCGGACAAAAGTGGTGGGCGTTGACAATAAATGGAGAGTACCCATGGGAAGGGAAGAAGGCACACGTTTAGCCAGACGACCAAGAGGATGGTAAAACAAAACCTGTGGGAAAAGGAGAAAAATGCCTGATGACACTGTCACGTCAGATCTTACGGAGAACAGCAGATGTGGTGTAGAAAGGAATGTGATAGATGCAGTATCCAGGAAAATCACAGGGAAGCATGGAGAAGTAATATTTCTTCCTCAAATATCTGTATGCTGAAGCATGAATATATGTAGTAAATAAGAGTAGCATGAGATTTCATCCACAGAGGTAGATTCTGTGACCCTAAGTTGAGCCCCATCAGGACTGGCTGAACTAAAGTTTTCTACATATGCATTTTCTCTGATTTCTTTGTCCCTTCGTTGCACTGAGAATCTCCTCATGGTACTGCTAAAACTCTTCCAAAGTCCTGATGAGGCCTCTTACAAACCCCTGACTGATTTTGTTTCTACTCTTTTGCCCATCCCTCCTTCTCATTCACTACTCACCAGACAGAATTATCCCTTCAAAACACAAATCACATCCTGTCACTCCCTGCTTATAATCTCCAGGTGACTTCTCATCTCCTGCAGCTATAATTCAAAGGCCGCAGCCAAGTTCATGAGCGTTTCCCAGCCCAACCCCTGTCTCTTCCACAGCCTCTTGTCCTACCCTTGGTCCTCGCTCTCTCAGCCCCAACTGCATGGGACTTCCTGTGATTCCACAAACCCACCAAGTATGCACCTGCCTCAGGGCCTTAGCACTGGCTGTTCCCTCTGCCTGAGACGTTCTGACTTATCACAGGGCTGCTTGAGAACTTCACTCAAGTCTGTGCTCATATGCTTCCTCCTAATATCGCATCCTCCACCACCAGCCATATTCTGTCCTCTTCACTCATTGCTATGTAACTTTACATCACATGTGTATTTATTACATGGTATCTCTTTCCTAAGCTAAAATGGAATTTCTGTACTAGCTGCACTTTGCCTTTTGGCCCAATGTAGATCCCGGTGTCCAGAAGAGTAGTTGCCGCAGAGTAGATGTTCAGTAACTGTGAAATGAATGAACTAACAATGAATCATAACTAGAAATGATGCTACCCAATGACACCAGCCACTCTCCTCAACTGGATGCTGCCGGGACACAGAGCTCTCTAACAGGTATGAAGCAAGGATGTGCTCAGTTGCTCAGTCATGTCTGGCTCTTTGCAACCTCATGGGCTACAACCCACCAGGCTCCTCTGTCCATGGAATTTCCCAGACAAGAATACTGGAGTGGCTTGCTGTTTCCTCCTCCAGGGGATCTTCCTAACCCAGGGGTTGAACTCGAGCCTCTCATATCTCCTGCATTGGCAGGTGGAAGCAAGAACACAAAAGCTCTAAGTGAATTCACAAAAGAGAATATGACGCAAATTCAGAGCTGGTTGAGCCCAGTTCCTGTTAAGACAGTGAAACCCCAACCTGTCCTATTTATTGATATTCATATAACTAGTAAGTAGTATCCAAACAATAAATTAGGTTTCTGTATTCACTGACCAGAATTTTGCTTGTTTAGTCAGCAATCTATTTGTCCTCTGAAAATACATGATTGTAATGAGAAGACCAGATGTGTGAATCTAATCTAGTAATGGCAGAGCATCTGTGAAGTACGGTAGATGGAGTGGGGAGGCGATCAGGAGGCGAAGAGGGAGAGGAGAGGAAGTCTGTGGACTCGGGGATAGAGTCCTGTGTGTGCGCATCTGAGGACAGTCATGGAATACACAAGGGAAGTGACCGTCCATCCCTAAGCCAGACCACAGATCAAGAGTCACCTCTGGGGAGGCAGGTTGCTGCAGACAGGCGCTGAAAGGACTGTTTTCAGGCTGGACTTAATGAGACACGCAGCCTGTATTTGGGGGCCTAAATAGCAGAGAAAAATACAGAGTCTGGGACAAACCCTCTGTCCAGTTTCTCAGTGGAAGCATGGAAACAGCACTTTAACCAGAAAGGCTGAGTTTCTGAGGAGGGCTTCCTTGACTGTGGGTGTGATAGGGGTCGTGCTCCCACCATTGACAGGCGTGGACACTAACAAAAGGCTAGGCTTGAGGGCAGGAGGGGGCTGTCTAGGGCTCCGAAGCAGTCAATAAGGAAGATGCAGCCAGAGACTGAGTCCCTCTAGTTGTGTAAGAGGGGTGAAGAGCCGCAAGTTTTATTTATTAACAATAGGATGACCTCATGGGTGCCCACAGCTGATGAGGCCTTGGGAAAGATGAATAGAAATGCAGTAGGCAAACGTGTGTTTTGTTCACCTCATCGTACATGTAATCTCATGTGAAGAAGCCTGAGAGCCAAGACTCCGATCCCCAAGTGTGTTCAGTCTTGTCGCTGGTCACGCTGCATGGGGACAGCCATTCATTTGTATGCTCAGTGTAACCCAGTATTCAAAAGTGGTTCTGGAAAGAATGGACAAATAATTTATTTCTTGCTTGAAAAGTTAATTCATTTATATTAGTATTTTGTTTATTATCTCTAAGTAGACCCGATTATTAAATTAACCATTATTTAGTAGCCAAACTTTTACTGCACAAACAGAATACAAATTGATTGTATCTATTCTCTGATAAGGCAGTTCAGAAAAAACCCTGGGGATAAAAGAAGTAAAACAGGGCACACAGCTTCAGCTCTGCTTCCAGGCCCCTGTTCCCTGTCTTCTTCAGAAGCAGAGAGGATGAAAATGTAGGGCAGTATCCTGATTCCCCCCAGGAAGTCCACATCCCAGTAACCCACCGGTGATCACCTGTGTTGGGCCCTTTAGTTAATGAAAGAAAAATCAAACTGGCTGTCCAGGGACCATCAGTCAGTTGGCATTTTTCTATTAAATTCAGGTTTTCATGTTTGTCACTAAGAACCTTCCACTGAACTCTTGCTGGTCCATAGAGCTCTCCAAAAGAAAAAAAGAAGATAGTGGGATATACTCTCTCAAAGGATCTCAGAAAACTCACCCACTCAGTTACCCTCAGCATTGCAAGGATGGGGCTTCATGAGTATACAGACTCCTCCCCACCTGGAATTTTGCTGTGCAAATTCCTTCAAGATGAGCCCACAATGTAGCAGAGGGACCCCACCAAGTGGTGGTGCGGACAGAGTGTGGAGTACGAAGTTTGAAAGCAGAAGATGGAGGCTGAGTCCTGATTCTGCCTTGCGATAGCTGGGTAACCTTGGGGAAGTCATTTCACATCTCTGAGCCTCAGCCCGTTCATCGTCAATGCAGATGGTGATACTCCCTCCCAGGACTGTTTTGAGAATCAAATGAAAATATGCATGAAAAGGCTTTACACCTGCTCACATCTTCAGTCATATACAAATGCTGGTTATCATTACAATGAGATCCTTTTGGCTCTTCACTATTGAGAGGTGCTTTATTAAAGTCTTAAGACAGACCCCATGCTGGACAGCAAATTCCATTTTATACCAAATCATATTAGAGAGTCCGAGTGCTTCCATGTTAATAGTCCATCTTCCCCAGCTTGCATATTTAAATAGGAATTCATCTGGATGGCAGCATTCTTGGAGTAAGACTAAACAAACAAGCAATCAGCGATGGATTAGAACCCCAATGCAGAGCACGCAGAGCAGCACCAGCCGGGGAGTGATTAGAGCCCATGGTCCGTACCCTCCAGCGTGTCACCCTCTGGTCCAGGACTGCTTTCCCTCCTGCAAAGACAGAGCTGCCCAGTTAGTCATCTAATGCTGCTGTAGATGGTGGGAAGGAGTTGACAACGCGTGTTTAACTTATACTTTTTGTGTCCCGCTTTCCCTCAGCCTGGAAAAACCTCACGTTTGGGTAGGATAAAATAGGGTGTGTGCCCTGGCGGTTCAGAAGTTGTGTCCCCACATCCACTCATCCAACAAAGTCTGTTGCTTTGACAAAGGTGGCTAGAGAATCTTGATTCTTTTTGTGAAAAGAGGTGATGGGGCTGTGTTGGGATGTTTTTACCCCTGACTTTTCTCAGGACATCCTGAGCTCTGCTCCTGGGCAAGTCCCAGGCAGGTGAATGGCAGGATTCAGAGTCGATTTTCCCAGTTCATGGAGGGGGGCGAGGTCTGATCTGGGCATCCATTCTATCGGTGTCCTGCCCGCTTTTGCTGACCATCTCACCCAGCACATCTTCCAGCATGGACTGTGTCTCGGCATGTAGAGTCCCACTGGCCAGCTCTGTGATCTGAATAGTGGCTTTAGGGTCTTCATGAGTGAGATGGCACCAGGGCCAATCCGCCCACTGAGCAGTTCTGAGTACTGAGTGTCGTTATCCAGTGTGGAGCCCAAATGGCATCTACCACCTCGTCAACCTCAGACGTCACCCCTGCCTTCACAGCACCCTTAGCTGCTCTTCCCAAACAGGGCATTACCTGCTGTGTATCTGCACCATTCGTGAGCTCCTGGTATGATTTACTATTTCACAAGTGCCTGCCTTCAAGGGCGGGAATCATGCCACACACACTTACCTAGCACTTGTAGCACTGAGCACTCTGCTGAGCATAGTATAGACATTTAACAGAAGCTTAGATTGTTCAGTCTGATTTTCTTCATGCCCAGTAGAATAGCAAAGTTGAACACCCGTGCCCGCTCACCACGAGGTTCTCCATGGCCTGAGCCCAGGGCATCCCCTCTCTCTGGTCTGAGCTCCAGTTTGCTGGGTGCATTCACTTGTTCTCTCACTAACCACGTCCCGCTTGCCTCCTGAAGCCAGGACTCCAGGAGGTGAGAGGAGCCAGGCAGCCGGGGTCCCACCTCCACAAGCTGCAGAGGGGAAGGCTCTGGTCACTGATGTGCCTTAAGTATGTTTGCTCCTTCAAAGGAGAGATCAGCAGTGATTCACAGTCCTTAGAGACCTCCATAACCTGAAAAACTTGATGATGTGGAAATAACAACCTGCGCCTTAGTATGTTTGCGCATATGTGCGTGCATGCTAAGTCGCTTCAGTCGTGTCCAGTTCTTTGCGATCCTATGGATCATAGACCACCAGGTTTCTCTGTCCATGGGATTCTCCAGGCAAGAATACTGGAGTGGGCTTCTGTGCCCTCCTCCAGGGGTTCTTTCCAACCCAGGGATCAAACTCAGGTCTCTTATGTCTGCCTGCATTGGCAGGCATGTTCTTTACCACTAGCACCACCTGGGAAGCCCCTTATTATTTTTACCTATGATTAAAACTAGAAACAGTTACCAACTCAGACGCACTGCCCTCCTTTAGAGCTTATCTCTTGTTTGGAGGGCAACCATGTGGAGAGATCACTTCATTAAAAAGAATACTCATGGTCTTTTGTAAGTGTGTTTTATCATCATGCTCTTTGGAGATGAGCCTGTCCCTTCAAAGGCATGTGGCTACCCCAGAGGCCAAGAGGCATGCATGGCTGGCCACCCTGATAGGATCCTCTGCAGTGGTGGGGGGGGGTTCCCCAGGAGCCCCCTGGAGAGAGAGGGACTGTCTGGTGCCATTCCTGTAACTGGTAGAGGAAGGAACAGGAATCTTTGGGATTCAGAGTTGACCAGGACACTGAAGGCAAGGCAATCACTTTCTGGGATTCATAGAAATTAATTCTATGGAATCTTTTCCTAGAGAAAGGGAAGGAAGGAAAGAAGAAAGACTTCATATACATTTTTTAAACTGTCTGTAAGTACGTACAGCCAAGTTCACAGAACGTCAACTCAGTGAAATAACACAAACTAAACACATCCAAGTGGCCAGCACTCAGATTAAGGAGCAGAACACAGCATGCCAGAATCCCCATACCACTTACAGTCATGACTCCCTTCCCCTGGGAGCTCATCTCATTTCCACTCCAAGCACCAGAGGTGTGTCTGCTCTTCAACTTACATGGACAGGATCTTACAGACAGTTGTTCTCCACCGTGACTGGCTTCTCCTGTTCAGTATTGTGTTATGAGATTCATTCATGTTTATGTATTTCTGATTGCTATTCTCTATGCTGGGCAGTATTCCCTTATGTAAATATGCAACTGTAACAAAAGGCTGAGTGCCAAGAACTGATGCTTTCGAATTGTGGTGCTGGAGAAGACTCTTGAGAGTCCCTTGGACAGAAGGAGATCAAACCAGTCAATCCTAAAGGAAATCAACCCTGAATATTCATTGGAAGGACTGATGCTGAAGCTCCAATAATTTGGCTACCTGATGTGAAGAGGCGGCTCATTGGGAAAGACACTGGTGCTGGGAAAGATTGAAGGAAAAGAAAGAAGGGGGCAGCAGAGGATGAGAAGGTTAGATGGAATCACCGACTCAATGAGCGTGAATTTGAGCAAACTCCTGGAAATAGTGAAGCACAAAGGAGCCTGGAGTGCTGCAGTCCACGGGGTCGTAAAGAGTCAGATATGACTTGGCAACTGAACAACAACAGCAGCAAATATCAAAGATTCACAGAAGAGGATAAGTCTTTTAGAAGTTTGAACTCACATAGAGAGTATATACATGTTAAAGAGAAAGATATCTAATTGTATCAAGGCATGTATGCTTCTTCAACTATTTCATTGTAGTAATTAGCAATTACTGCAGTATTAATGATGAGTAATACATGGAATCACAGCTCTGGGACATGTGGCTCTTCACCCAGAGGGGACAGCTTACCTCAGTTGCAGGCAGAGTATTCCTCGAAGAAAAGAACAGTCTTCAGAATGCTAGTTTTGAAACATTCTATATGTGGAGGAAGGACAGGGAACATTGCAAACCATGGGTGACGGGCAGCAGGAGAGGAAGGGCATGACTTGGCAGACAGCTTTCTGTCACTTAAATGATCAGGATAGAATGAAAGGATCAGCCAAGGGGTAAGATTCCTGAGCAACGTACTTACTCCCCACATGTGACTAACAAACAGCCTTCTCACATGACACTGTTCTCCTCGTGGGAGCAGTTTGCATCCTCTGCCTCTCAGTTTGTGGAGAAAACAAAAATGAGTAGATAAATTAACAGCCCAGCTCTCCTTCTCAAAACTGCTTCTTCCACCTGCCTCTTTCTAGGAAAACCACCTTGTAAATCACAGATGCCTGGACAAAAGCTCTCAAAAATCTCCACATCCAGTGATAAGATAATGAGATGCAGGGCTCGGCTGTGTTTGACAAGCTGGTCTCTCCAGCAGAAGAGTTGAGAGGCTCAGGGGCTGGGACTGGAGATTAATTAATGCTAAAAGACATAGTTTGATGTGGCAATGAGATTTCGATTATACCAATCTCTAATTATCTTGTACCACGAGTGCCCTGACTCTCCCAGGTGTTTCTTCTTGGTTGGGAATTGCTATTTGTGCACGAAATAAAGGAGACTGCATTTCTGGGGGGTGGAGGGGGTGGACATGGGCATAGTGGGAGTGCAAAGAGTGTGCACATTGCCCTGCCTGGAAGCAAGAGGGTGTCGGAGTATCTCTCTGAGGACGGTGAGCTTGGCATTGGGATTTTATAAGAAGTGTGACTGGGGCAAGATGAAGGAGCATGCGATGAGCCAAAGTGAGCCAGAATCCTTATTTCTTGAGAAATGGCTGCTTGACTGTGCCACCCCTATGACTCCTGGAGAAGGTGCCATTTTTCCTGGAGGAAAAATTAGTCTCATTTTCCCAGGTCCTATTAGGGGTCCTTTTCATCATAAAGGTCTCCCTGGGAGAGAGAGTTAGTGGTACCAAGCAGGAGGCTCATGTCCATTTTATAGTATTACTAATTATTAGCCATATTGATTGATAATTATTAATATTATTATATATATCAGTACTACCACTTACTAATTACTAGTGAAAGTGAAGTGAAAGTGAAAGTCGCTCAGTCATGTCCTACTCTTTGCAGCCCCATTGACTATATAGTTCATGGAATTCTCCAGGCCAGAATATTGGAGTGGGTAGCCTTTCCCTTCTCCAGGGGATCTTCCCAACCCAGGGATCAAACCCAGGTCTCCTACTGGGATTCTTTACCAGCTGAGCCGCAGGGGAAGCCCAAGCAAGAATACTGGAGTGGGTAGCCTATCCCTTCTCCAGTGGATCTCCCTGACCCAGGAATTGAACCGGGTCTCCTGCATTGCAGGCAAATTCTTTACCAACTGAGCTATTAGGGAAGCTCAATATTACTGTTATTACTAGTATTAATCAGTACTAATCTATGAAGCATCTCTTCCTGGGGATGTCAGATTTGGGTATATTAATTGTAATAGATTTCTTCTGATTCAAAGTGGGGTATGTGTGTGATGTGTGTGTGTAAAGCAGCTCAGTCATGTCTGACTCTTTGCAACCCCATGAACTGTAGCCCATCAGGCTCCTCTGACCATGGAAATCCCCAGGCAAGAATACTGGAGAGGGTAGCCATTCCCTTCTCCAGGGAATCTTCCCCACCCAGGGATCGAACCTGTATCTCATTATGTCTCCTGTATTGGCAGGTGGATTCTTTAGCTCTAGCTCCACCTAAGATCCAAGGTTGGATGTTCTTCTAATGACAAAGAAAATGTAACCTCCCTGGGGAGGACAGGAGCCCCTCTTCTCCCTGCAGACAGCTTGCGCAGCAGTCGTGTCTGTGAAGGACGTGTGGACTATTCCAGACACCTCAATTCTGCTTCAAGATTACTCATACAGTTTGGTGGATTCATCAAGCCAGGTGAGGAAATTGACAGACTCACCTTCTGCAGGACATTGAGGGAAGAGAAGGCAAAATCTCTGCACTCTGACATCAGCAGGACGTGACAAGAAGACCCCCTAACGTCCACCTGTTTCTCCCTGAGTGACCCTTTCCATTTGTAGCAACAGTTCAGGCCATGTTCTGTCCACAGCACGAGCTCTGTGGCTGTGGGAGAGTTCCTCAGCCTCTTGACCTCTGCTCTTCCATTTGCAAAATGTAGGGGATGACCGTTATTAATACTTCACAGAGTATTTTAATGTGAAAATGTGTTTGGCACAATGTTTTGTGTGCAATAAGCACTTAATACATGTTGCTGTTAAAAAAAAATATTTCAACATTCCTGGATCCTTTGCCCAAGCATATAGACATTCAAATAGCTTTTAGGTAGAGTCACAAGTGTGTATACACACCTGTGTGTGTGTGTGTGTGTGTGTGTGTGTGTGTGTGTGTGTGTGTGTATTCGAGCTAACGGCTCATCAGGTTTATTTTGGGCATGTCTCATAGTCAAGAGTCAGGTACCCAAATAGTACTCAGGTCTTTCATCCTCACCCCAGATACTAATTACCCCGCTCTCCAAGGAAATTACTGCCTCCATCTGAATCTCATTATGTGTCAGGAGTGCTGCTGGTCCATCCAGACCAAGGGTGGACATGTAGGGAGAGGCCTTTATCACTGGAGACATATAATTAAGAGTACTGTCAAAGTTTTACAGAGCGTCAAAAGGGGACCCTGAGGGATGCCTGCACCGCTGAAGCAAAGGCTATTGTACAGCTGGGGTGATGACCTGTGCGCCCAAGAGCCAGGGCTGTGGAACAGAGGAAAGAGTAAAAGGAGATGGACCTGGGTCCTGCAAAGGGGAGGTTGGTGACTCATTTTGAGGTTCATGGCTTCCCAGTTGGGGCAGCGGTCAAGAATCCACCTGCTAGTGCAGGAGACACAAAAGACATGAGTTAGATCCCGGGGTCAGAAGATCCCCTGGAGGAGGGCATGGCAACCCCGTCCAGTATTCTTGCCTGGAGAATGCCATGGACAGAAGAGCCTGGCAGGCTACAGTCCATGGGGTCGCAAAGAGTCAGACACGACTGGGCACACACACACACAGCGCAGTGTGTATGGTGCATGATGTGGGGGGCTGGGGCCAAACTGAAGCAATCAACAGGGCTCCCTGGCCTGTGACTGAGCTGTCTGCTAGGTTTGTGAACTGGGAGAAGAATGATCTTGGGCAGTGTCCTTGGGAAGCTTGTAACTGGGAGTTTGGGGAATTTTTCTATCATCCCTTTAAATGAAAATGACAGAGGTCTTCCTTCCCAGGGACTTAATAATGGATTCAATGAAGAGTAAAGCCGTGTGGCTGCAAATGCATTAAAGATTTTTTTTTTTTTAATCTTTAGAACCAGTACAGAATGCCTAAGTCATTTTATACAAGGTTCTTTTAGTCTGAGCATTTCTGGTTGTGCCTGAATGGAGCCCGGTTTCAACCTAAGCCCAGGGAAGCTCTGTCACGCCTTATCCTCCCGCATTCCAAGTCTGCATGGCCATCCAACCTGTGAAATGGTCTCATGCCTGGAAAAGCTTGGCATCCTTAGCTGAGGGACACCTGCTTACTTAACAGGCAGCTCTATGGCAAGGAAGTATGCCAGCTTTGCTACCCATACATTGAATAATTGGCTGGCTGCGGAAAATGGGACACTCCGCTGCCTCTTGCTCACACTTATCTGCTTAAAATTGCTTCTACTGATGGAAGCCCCAGGAAGAAGGCAGCTCACTTACAAGAAACACCCCAGAGGATGCATGGATACATGCACACAGTTTCAAAACTAGAGTATTTACACTTGGCTCCTTTGGTTGGACAAAGGATAAAACCTTACTTGCTCTTATTTGACCCACACTCTCTGTGCAAGAATAAAGTTGGCTTTTGCTAAAGGATAGGTATCAGCCCCAGGTTAAGCTGCAAGAAAACCTGAAATAAAGTGGCTTAAATAATAGAGAATTCCATGTTTCATACATAAAATTTTAAAGATGAGCAGTGCGGGCTGGTTTGATGTCTCTGTGGTCACCCAAGACCACTGCCCTCTTCCAGTGGGATGCTTGGCTGCACCGTCTTGGCGGGAGCTCCAGCCATCACATCATTCACCTTCCAAGCAGCACAGAGGGAAGACGGGCAGTCAAAGAACACAAGCCAGCTATTGTTTTGGGACAATTCTTGGAAGCTGCTGTGCAACCCTCCTGCTGGCTAGAACTTAATCACATTTAATAACATAGGAGATTGGGCCACATGCTCCCCTAGAAATGGATGATTCTGTGAAGGTCAGATGGCAAAGAATCTGCCTCCAATGCAGGAGACTCAGGTTCGATCCCTGGGTCAGGGAGATCCCGTGGAGAAGAGAATGGCTACCCATTCCAGTATTCTTGTGTGGAGAAATCCAAGGACAAAGGAGCCTGGTGGGCTACAGTCCATGGGGCCTCATGGAGAAGGACACGACTGAATCAGACATGACTGAATTGGACATGACTGAGCCACTAACATACATACAAACACACACACACACACACACACCTTAGATTAGGAGAAATAAATTACATTTAATATCCAAAATCCCCAAATTGGATATTCCCAGGAGATGCTATATGTATGTGTGTGTGTGTGTGTGTGTGTGTGTGTGTGTGTGTGTGTGTGTGTGTGTGTAGTATTTTTTCCCCTTTTCCAAGCTCCAACTTAATCTCTTGTGATTAATTCTAGCTTTGAACGTTCAGATAAGCCCCTTTAAATTGAATCTGGGGAAAGCCTTGGGCATCTTCAGATGTATGTGACTTATCCAGGTTCTCAGCCTTGCCCTTTTCCTTACCTCACTTGAGTTGAATAACAATCGTTGTATGGTCAGAGTTTTCCAGATTGATGATCAACTCCTTCAGTCATTCTCTCATTCCCCAGTGCTATCCTCCATGCATGGACCAGGCAGCTCAGTGATAAAAATGAAACCTGCCATCGGAGGACAGGACAAGAGCTGAGGACTCTTAACATATGATCCAATAGGCTCCTTTAGAAACTGAGGTTTTCTCTCTGTTACATCCCTCCTGGGTCAGATCATGATAATCGCCTTCTGCACTGGGATCTCTTGAAGGTTAATTAGTTATCTGTATCACAGGTTGAGCTTTTTATTAAATATTTTTCTCTCTTTATCTCTGGTACGTTACATGAACTTATAACTACAGTTTGTTAAGGATTTTGAGTTTTTCCTTTCAAAAACCTAATGTTAAATGATATCTCTGTGATAACATTCTTCAGAACAGGGAAGAAATTTTGGATTAAAAAAAAAATACCAAAAAGTAAAATCATGTTTTCAGAAACCGAAAGATTGCCCCAAGATTTTTCTTATATGTTCCACAGTGGCTTCCTTGGTGGCTCAGATGGTAAAGAATCTGCCTGCAGTGCGGGAGACGTGGGTTCAATCCCTGGGTCAGAAAGATCCCCGGGAGAAGGAAATGGCCCCAGCTCCAGTATTCTTACCTGGAGAATTACATAGACGGAGGAGCCTGGTGGGCTACCGTCCATGGAATCACAAAGAGTCGGACATGACTGTGTGAATAACACTTTCATTTTCTTTCTTTCCACAATGGCCAGCCTGCTTTTTAATATCCTAGAGTGAACTCGGTTCTATTGGTCCAAGTGAAATCAAATAAGCTGGGGAAGTACAGAATAGTGGTTAATAATTTGGAAATACTATATAGATTTTAATAGGGCTCTGGCCCCTACTAACAATTTCTTAAAACCTGTCTAAACTTTATATTTTCCATCAATTCACTCACAATGACCATACCTAGTATGGGATATTGTGAGAAGTTTATGAGACAACTTATGGAGATTACTTAGCTTACTAAGTAGTCAATAAATTGTGGACTTCCACTGGTTAAGATTCTGTACTTCCACTTCAGGGAATGCAGATTTGAGCCCTGGTTGAGCAATTGAGATGCTGCATGCTGCATCCAAAAATAAAATAATAAATAAATACATAGTATGTGCAATAAATGAACTTACTGCCTAAAGTACCTAAGCAGAGGTCCACGTTGTTAGATATTTTCAAAGCCAAGATGGATTTTTAATCACAATGTCTATTTTTTTTTCTAAAAGTTCCCTCAAATATTCATAAAAGAGATTAAAATCATGAAGATAATAGAAATTTTTTAATAATCCATGTTTTCAATACAGACAGTAGCAATTGACTCACAACTAAAAAGGATATGGATACGAGCACTGCTATACTTCCTCCCACTTTCCTGTTAATTATGTCATTACTTTTCCATTGTCACTCATTTTTGTTACAGCAATTTCCGTAATTGTTTGGCCCTAATTATAATTTTAAATGCATTGAATTTTCACAACCAAGGAGCCTTCCACCTCCTTTGCCTCACTCTGACTGGCTCACACATTCATGCGTGTTTGAGGATGTCTACTGCTGCCTTTAGGGCAACTTGGCTGCATAATATTCTGGGGTCACATTTTATCCTCCTCCAAGTTTGGTGAACACTGTCTTCATATCATCTGGCATTGAATGTTATGTTGGAGAAGCCTTATATTAACTTGTATATTTTGTTTTTCTTCTGATAATTTCATTTTTCTTTTCCCCGGTGCTAGAGATTTCTTACTTAATCCTCAGTGTTATGTTATGTTGTCAGCTCTGTTTCAGCGCCAATCATTCTGAAACAGTTGTTCAAGGAACACAGGGTCCTTTTTTGATCTGTAGATTCTGTTATTCTTTCAGAGCTATTCTGTATTGTATGCTTGAATACTTTTCAGTGCATTTATCAGGTTTTTGGTTCAGAGGAACCACTTTTTCTTATGTTGAATTCCCTCCATAATCATTATCTTCTCCTTAACTTCTTTAATCTCTTTGTCTTTTTTTCCTCTTTCCTTGTAAGAGCATCCCAAGTCTTTGCTCTATGCCAGTAACTGAAACTTCCATTATGTCTTCATTTTTCTTAATAGCCCCAATTGATTTTTCTTGAAATGGCCCTCAGTTTGAGTGTTAGATACAAGTCTTACTCTTTCATCTTAGTCTACTGTTTTCCAGTTGTTCCTGTAATTCTTATTTTGAATTCATGCTCTTATCAAGTCGTTGTACAACACAGAGTATTCACCAGCACTGGTCTCATGCATTTCAAATGAGATTTTCTTCCAAACAAGGTTCTTCATTTGATATTTGCGAGCAAAATTCTGGTCTATATTTCTAATTTTATTCTTCCTTTTTTTTTTTTTTTTTTTTTCCATAGCACATTTGCAGAGCCGCTGTAGTACTTCCTTTCATCTTGACCATCCGTGGGCAGCTGTGTATAGATCACCTCTTCCACATTCCTTCTCAGTCCTGTCCAGAGACAGGTGCTGAGTGTTCTACCCCACCGCGGCCTGAGGACCCAGCAAGGGAAGAGGGCAGAAGAGTTCATTTGAAGTATTTCTCAATAAGTGGGCTCTGATTTATCCTCCAATATTCTGTTAGCTGTGCATTCCCACAGGGCTGCCCTAAGCACAAAACTTTCATCTGGGAATATTGCAGACTTCATTCAGTCAGTGGGGAGCTAATCGTCTTATGAGAGGCTATTGTTTCCTCTTCATTTGTTTTCCTTTTATAGTTTTTATTTCATATTGGACTATAGTTGATTTACAGTGTCTTCATTTCAGGCCTACAGCAAAGTGATTCAGTTATTCATATGCATGTATCTATTCTTCTTCAAGTTCTTTCCCCATTTAGGTGATTACAGAATACTGAGCAGAGTTCCCTGTGCTATGCACTGGGTCCCTGTGCTATACAGTAGGTCCTTATCCATTTTAAACAGAGTAGTGTGGATGTGTCCATCCCAAACTCCCAATTTCCCAGTTTATCTCTCCTCTTAGCCCACTTTACCATCTTGCCCGTCCCATGGACTTAAACAGAACCCCGTGTTTGAGGCATTAGATTAAAAGTGAGGCTCAGCAAAAGTGATTATTATGGCTTGATCCAGTCTCCGAAATGCAGAGTTTTCTATACATTTATTAAGATTGTCCTATCTTTCAAACTTTTAAAGGGAGAATTTAAGTTGGCTGCGTATCCTTCTCAGTGTTTCATTCAAGGTTCCCTCCTCTCTCTCTCTCTCTCTCTCTCTCTCTCTCTCTCTCTCTCTCTCTCTCTCTCTCTCTCTCTCTCTCACACACACACACACACACACACACACACACACACACAGAGCCATGCAATTTAGAAAAGCAAACAGCTGGACATAAACCTGTTTGGATCTTCCTAATGAATCAGAGCCTCTACCATGGAGAGCACTTTCAGAACTGTGTTGGGGGGAGCTCTGTTGCTCATGGTGTGATGTTCAGTCAATGCACATTAGGAGCAGGAGAAGAAAACGCGCAGCCCAAAGTCATAAATATCAAGGCAGCCCAACTGGTCTCTTCCAGGCTGTATTAAACCAAACCCCCCGGTGAGCTGTTTTGAGTTGCAGATCTGTTTGCAAATGAGCTTAGAGCATCCTGGGTAAACAGAGATGGTTGGTAAATTCTACTTCACTTCACCAGTGAGCTGCAAAAGCATTGGATAATATGTTATGAGTTGTAGATCTGTTTGATTGCATTGTTGTAAAGTGGGAATTGTTTTGCAACATAGATTCTTAATCACTGAGGCATCTATGATTGAATGCGTCGAAAATTGGCTGAAATTGAAAGTTAACTATACTGCAGATGGCTTATTCTGGTGTATAATTGAAAATAAATTCTAATAACTCTTCTCGAAAAAGCTGCTCAGAGGAAATTTGAACCCCCCCAGAAAAAAAAAAAAAACGGTTTCTACAAGAGGCTCTTCCTCTGCATAATGTAGTCATGAAAACAAAGCTCTCTCTAAATCTAAACTAGTTTTTCTGTGATTTTCATTGCACTAACCAAAAATACATTGATGCTGAACACTTGTAAACTTATTTTGTAACGTGCTTCCAAAGGGTTTATGCTATCTGAAGTCACTTTAGGATCATTTTACACAAGAATAACCCAGTCTGGGGGAAAAGGGTGTGAAATTTTTTTAATCAAACAGTCTAAGTTTGGATCTTTGCTCTAGACTTTACTGTGTGCCATTGGTAATTCATTTTCTTTTTCCTAAGCTTCTGTTTTTATCTCTTTAAAATGAGTTTAATAACATAATCTAGTATTCTCTGTTTTGTATACTGTCAATATGAAGAATAATACATTTACATTAACAGTATCTTGTACATAGTTGGCACTCCACACAAGGTAGAAATTACACATGGATATGTGTGTATACAAGTAAAGTCTATATACTCATTTAGCAGTCATTCATACAGTCATATCTTACTTAAACATTTACCCATCTGCACAACCACAGGCAGCAATTCTGTGAGAATCAGAAGGCAATATCTAGCCCTACCTGGAATAAATATTTAACATTCTGGTTTGGATTTGGAAAGATCAGAGTTCCAATCCTGCTCTGGGCATTAGCCTCTCTAAGCCTCAATTCTTCTGTCTGTAAAATTGAAATAAATAATATTATGCATTTTGTTAGGTCATCATTAAGTGTTAAATAAAATCATGCAGCATACTTGTTGTATATTAAGTTCAGTTTATGACATAATCTCTGTACTGCTGCCAAGCCCAGTGGACAAAGAATGGACTTCAGTACCAGACTGATCCAGGTTCTCTTAACTCCACCCCTCACAGCTGTGCAACCTTGAGCAAGTCCCTGTGTGTGTTCTGTGAGACCACAGTCCATACATCACAAGAGATTCTGACCTATGTCAGTTGTCTCCTGAATTCCCCTGCAGCTGGCATTGGCCTGGTTTGGGGCAGGGCAGACTTTGACGTTGCCTTGTTTTCATTGTGATTTCCTCTCAGGACACAATTCAGTGGCTAACACTTTCCTCTTAGGAGTGACATAAGAATAGTCCCGTCTTCACCTCTCAGCTTCTGCAGGAAACATTCTCTGCTTTGTCTAAGGCAACGGGTGCCAGTGTGGACCCCAGGCCATCTATTGCCTCCTTGTGACCTGCCCTGACACCACTGTGCTCAGTCCCTACAGAAACCAAGTCCAGTCGGCCCACCCCTCTGTGGCTGGGGTGTCTGCCTCTGGCTGGTGATGTGTGCAGCACCTGAGGTTGTTTTCTCCATGGAAGGCCAGGATATTTTCAGTAGAAAAAAATTAAAATTTAAAAAGCCACATAGCAGGGGCAACATGCCACTTGCTAGGGCTCTAGCCTGGAATGTCTTCTAGGGATGTATGTGCATGTTAAGGATGTGTTCAGGGTCTCTGCACATACCTACATCATGTCTCCTCCCCTGATTCCCAAGCTGGGTTCATCAGACCCGCCTGTCTTCCCAGGTCCTTCCCAGTGGTCCTACTTCCCAGGCCATGCTGTCCTGGTCACCCCTGCTTTAGCTAGGCCAACAGCTTTCCCTCCTCATCCTGTGCCTTCTGCTAGGTGAGGAAGTCTGGCCCGAAATCAAGGTGTTGAACTCTGAACCAATAACTCGTCCCCTCTCACCATCATTGATGTTGAGTCTTACCTGCCCCTAACTTTGTTCTCTACCATGTCCCTTCTTTCTAGTTTCTGTGCCTAAGCCACACGAATAAAAGTGAAAATTTAAAACACTGTCCTTAAATAGCTATTTTCCATGAAATTTCACCTCCTGAAAGCCAAACCATCCCTGGTGGTGTTCAAGAGAAAGTGTCTGGCAGGGATGCAAAGATGAGACAAAAATGAAAGTGCTTGGAGCAAATGTGCTCTCAAAAATGATAGACTTTTCTATTTGCTTCGCAGACTCTGATTCCAGCCTCAGCTCCTCAGTGGTCTGATAACCAAGTACTAGTTCCCCTCACTGGCCCCTTTTCCTCAAAAGCTGGACCCCACCAGTTCATACGGCTTCTCCGGACATAGCAAGGCCTCAGTGGAGCAACGATCGTTATCTGAAGAGCACCTTGTAGTTTGATAAATCCTGGTTCTCATGCAGGGTAACCATTTCTGAGAGGAAGAGTGTGGGCACATTAGTTCATGAAATTTACCAGTTATAGGAAAATTGTGCCACTAGACGTGAGTTTGATCCCTGGGTCAGGAAGATCCCCTGGAGAAGGAAATGGCAACCCACACCAGTATTCATGTCTGAAAACTCCACTGGACAGAGGAGCCTGGCAGGCTATAGTCCATGGGGGTCATAAAGAGTTGGGCATGTCTTAGCGGCTAGACAACAACAACTGATAAAGTTAGGCGAATAGAGAAGAGTCAGATGGAACTGAGTTTTTAAAATGCATGAAAATGTTATTCAAAAGCAAGCACAGAAAGATGCCTAATAAGTAAATCAGGTACAGAAGGTTTATTCTGGAATTGTTCTGGCTGAAATTGGGTGGGGTGGGGGCTTCCCTCAAGAAATGTCTCTTAAGTCACCGGAGTTGTGCCCTTTGGTGTGGTTTGAAGGTCAATATAGTATCTGAAGTTCACATCAGGAAAGCTAGATCCTAGTTTCAGACTTTGCCACCCAAAAGCTGGAGGCTCTTGGACAATCCTTTTGGTCATGGTTTTATTATCTCTAGAATCAAACAGTGCACTTCACCCTGTAAGCCACATGAATGCATGTCTAAAAGTTAAAATTTACAAGAGCAGTAATGCTAATGGCAGTGATAATATCTTAGACTCATGGAGTTCTTACAGGCACTCCTCTAGAAACCTTTGCATGAATTTACTCATTCAGTCTTCACAGCAACCTTAAACGGCTGGTCACTCTTATTCTGCCCATTTGACAGGTGAGAAAGGAGACACAGAGAGGCTGAGCTGCTTGCCTGGGTTCACACAGCTGTTAAGTGGAGAAGCTAAGATTTCACACCAGGCCTTCTGAGCCCAGCTGGCACTACTATCTCACACTCTCTCCCTAACAAAGAGGGCGCTGGTCCCAGCAGTGCAGGGGGAGGTATTCTTGTAGGTTACCATGTTTGTCAGCATCCAGGTAATTGCTACCACACCCTTTGTAATGTAAAGTGACACTACTTGTTTCCTGGTTTGGGCATTTCCTAAGATACTGCTGCCCTGGAGGAGGAAATGGCAAGCCACACCAGTATTCTTGCCTGGGAAACCCCATGGACAGAGGAGCCTACAGTCCATGGGGCTGTAAAGAGTCAGACACAACTGAACACACACACACTCCAAAACATTGTTGACTGGTCCTTCTCTCTTTGCTGATAGCACTTATTTTACAAATAAAATTGCCATTTATGAGATAGGATTTGATAGGGGGAATGCAGCTTTCAATAGGGAAGTGTAGAAAATCTTTAAAAATGCCATATGCTGCCTTTTACCTCATGTCGCAAACTCCTACCTGGTAAGGCAGATGCTTGATCCTCACATCGTGGGGAATTGCAAGACCTAACCATTCTTGTGTTCAACCAAGCGGTGGAAGAGATTCTTTCCAAAGCGCAAGCCTGGCCTGTGCCCTACTGGACAAAGGCCCCTCCTGACACTCTCTGGGGAGAGGTTGGCAGCCTTTCAAAGAGGAGGGATGTGGCCAAATCCCCTTTTGGGTCTGTTGTGCCAGGAAAGACAGGAGTGTCTGCCTGGGAGAAGGGGGGAGCAGAGCAGCTCCAGTTCTGAGAACGTGCTTTTGTTTTCTTTCTTCTGTGATTTCATGCCGATTCTGTAACCTCCTTGCAGCCAGGAAGACTACAGTCTTCAAAGGGCTTCCTTAGGCCAGAAAAAAAAGTATGAGGCCAAATTGAAAGACACAGTACTTGTTCATGCTGAAGGGATCAACATATACAATTTATTACAGTGACAGTGAGACAAAGACTAAAAACAAGAATGCATTCATGAAAGGCTCAGATCCATGTATCTCAGTGAAGATGATTAGCAGAATGTGAGCTTCTGGTTCATCCTAGTCCTTTCAAGGTAACTCTTGGGGAGGACAGTTACCCTCCCCAGCAGAAGGCTGCCTTGCAAATGCACATTAGCTATACTTTGGCATTGCCTAAACCTTGGAATTGACCTAATTTTCTGTTTCTTATCTCATTAATGAGGATAACTACCCTACTGCTTAAGAAAAGACCTTGAAACTCAAGTCCAGAGACTAAACTGCAGGACACTGCCCAGCCGAGGTGACTTCAGTCAGGTGCTGGGACTCACCCTGTGGCCCTTCCCTAGCTCTGTATGGAAATTACCTGCAAAGCTTTTTAAAACAGGTAGATGCCCTGGTCCCACCCACTCGAGCACGATAAGTCAATCTCCAGGAGGGCCTGGAACATCAGCGCTGTTTAAAAGCTTCAGGGGTGATTCTGATGCTCAGCCCAGGTTGCACATGATTCGCACACATGACTGCTCATTGGTCACCAAAGTCTAACTTCTGCTCACCTTCAGTTTGCGGTAGTAAACAAGTCATCTGAATCTTCCAGACCCTGAGATCAACACCGAGTGTTCTCAGTATTAATACAAATATAAAGGGGATCATGGGAATGACGCTGGTCAAGAGACTTGAAGCAACTATGCACAAGAAAACATGTATTCTTAGGAGCTGTCCCTCTGTCCTTGTTTGCCATCTTAGGCCAATTATTGTTTGTCTGAGTTGTCATTACTTGCTAACTTCTCTAGTGAGACTTATGTTCTGTACCCAGACTGACATCATGATGATGAAAGTGTTTATAATAATGGTTCTGCTGCTGCTGATGGTGGTGGTAATGGTGATGATGGTGATGATAGTGATGATAGTGATGATGATGATAGTGATGATAGTGATG